>JAIUZE010019297.1:10323-73218 GCA_022085475.1 Heliosperma pusillum
CCTCATTCTATTATTACTCACTCACTCTCACTCTAACCCTTTCCCCAAACCCGACGACCATACCCGACGACCACCGCCACTCACCCACCGTCGATGCCGCCACTCACCTGCCGCTTCTCACCTGCCGACCACCGCCGACACCATTCCCCCCTTTTTCAACAACCACCTTCTCTCTTCTAATAATTTGATAAAGGTATGATTTTCTCTTAATTCTTGTGTTTATAGTTGTTTTAATTGTGTTTATGTTTGTTTTTACCCTTAATTTTATGTTAGGATTTGATTATTTGTTATTATTAGAATGAAATTTAGAGTTGTATAAGTTAGGGTTAAAGTTAAGTTAAATTGGGGGTTTTTTAATTTGATTTGATTGAAGTTGGGTATATGATGTATGTGTATGTTTGGGTAGTAAATTTGCAATTATATTTTGGTATTGATTAATTTGATGCTAGTATGTTCAAGATGTTGGTAAATTAAGGTATGATTTATACTTAATTTTTGTGTTTTGTGTTGTTTTATTAGTGTTTATATATGTTTTTTACACATAATTTTATGTTAGGATTGATTAGTTGTTGTTAATTGAATGTAATTTTAGAATTGTTTAAGTTAGGGTTAAGGGTAGTGAAATTGGATTTTTTTTTTTATAATTTGATTAGATGTTGAAGATGGGTATATGATGTATGTGTATATTTGTGTAGTAAATTTGCAATTATATTTTTGTATTTATTGAAATTTGATTATGTTAGTATATATATAATTGTTAGTATGTTCAAGAGGTTAGTAGTAGATATATGTTGGACTTTGGTTGTGAAATTGAATGTTGGTTAAATTTGGTAGTTAGAAATTTTATGTTGGTAGTATAATTTGATTAGTTGGTTAAAATTGGTAATTCGAATTAGTATTTAGATTGCCTATTTAGTAAGAATGTAGATTGTCTTAATTAGTTGTTGGATTGCCTAATTATGTTATATTTATGTATTTATATAGATTTATAATGAAGAGGGTTGAACGAGAATGGATGTATGAAAGGGTTGATGCTAGGAAGATGGTTAAGTATGAGTTTGTATGTGGGGTGAATAGTTTTCTTGAATATGTTAAAAGTCGAGATGAATTTAGAAATTCACAACTAATTAGATGTCCATGTGTAAAGTGCAAAAATTTGAAATACTTGAGTGAATTCGTGGTACAAGAACACCTTATTAGTAAAGGTTTTACGGGAAATTATTATGATTGGGTGTGTCATGGTGAGCCTTTCTCCTTGAAAATACCAAACAATGTACCAAACACTACTTAATCTCCCATAAGAGGACCATATCGAGTGATGGTAATAGATGCCTTAGGTGACCGTGCATTAGAACATATGGAGGAACCCCCTATCGGTGAAGAGGAAACTCCACACCCTCAGTTGAAGAGTTTTTTTGATATGTTAGATGCGGCGGAGAGACCTTTATATGAGGGGAGCGATGTGTCGGTATTACAAGCAGCTGCAAGGGTTGTTAACATAAAATGTGAGCACAACTTATAGCACAAATGTGTAGATAAGATTGCTTCCTTGATTGAGGATGTTATACCTCGGGGAAATGTGATGACCCGCACCTATTATAACACCAAAAAATTGCTCAAAGCTCTTCAACTACCCTATCAAAAAATTCATTGTTGTAAGGACGGGTGCAGCAGGAGCTCACCCAAGGGGCCTTGATGATCAAGCCACAAACAAGGCAAGCCTGACCCCAAGGACCCCTCAGATGGAAGCTAGAGTTACAAGGTCCAAACAACAAGCTATGACAAGCCAAGACCAAGCCATGCCAAGCTACAACAGTGAGGGAGACAGTCCAAGGCTCAACAACCCATGCCAAGCCCCAATACAACCCACATTACCCACACAAGACAGACACAAAACCCTTCAGGCTCAGGCAGACCAATTCACAAACCCTGTATCTAGGAGGTACACCAAGGCATCCCAACCACCCCCACCATGGCCTACCATCAAGCCAACCCATTAAGCTACAAGTTTGCCCAGGACAAACCCTTTTGAAGTCTAGTAAAAAACTCATGAAACAGACACCCCAAGTTAGAGTCCAACAAACAACTAAAACAGAGAAGGTACATGTCAGATTGTGGCTTCCTTTTGTTTAAGTCAACTTGTCATCGTCCAAGGCAGGTCTTATCTAAGTTATAATAAGAGTAGAGAGTCCCAAGGAGCAGCAACACATCCAGGCAAGGCAGCAAGGCAACAAGAACAACAGATTTCCATTTCAGGAAAACTCCAAAACTGCTTTATTTGCTGTTGTTCAGTCTGTTTTCTTTTGTGTCTTGTGTCTGTTCTTTATAGTTGTTGAGCTCGTCCTATTGTGAGGCTCATAATTAGTGTCATTAGTAGTAGTTTGAATCCTAAGTTGGCCCTTGGATGATCTGTACATCCAATGGCTCACAAGATATCAGCCTCCCTATATAAGGAGGTCTTGTATGTTTATTTCAGGCAGACTTTTATGAATGAATTAACTTTGAGAAATCCCTCAAATCTATCAAACTTGTGCTAAGAGCTGTAGTTTGAAACAAGCCTGATACATCTTCAAGGTGTTTGATCAGTGCCTTGTCTTGTGAGTCAAGTTATATCTGTGCCTTGATGTGGTTAACTTGCTTGCTGTTGAGTCTAGTCTAGGGTGTTTGTGCTTTGCTGTAACACTTGAAAACTGCCTCTAAAACCAGTCTTTGAGTCCTTTCTCTTGTGCCTTGCTGTAGAGGAGTGTCTCTAAGTCATATCCCTTGAGTTTTTAGCTAAACAACTCACCCTCTCTAAAACAACACCCACTTGTTACTTGACATTGTTCTCAGTTTGAGTCAATCTAATCAAGCTTCCTTAAAACTTGTAAACCTTAGTAGTTTACACTCCAAATATGTTATCAGAGCTTTGGTTGAGAGTCTTAGTGAGTTCATTTTCCTTAAGTACATTTAAAAACACAAAAATAGCCCAATGAGTGAAGAGAGACTGGCAGGAGTAAAAGCAAGGATGGAGGATCTGGCTGGGATTGTAACCACCCTAACCAGAACCCTGGACTAGGTAATAGGCAACCATTTGCTTACTGGAGGAAGAGGCAGAGGACGTGGAAGAGGCCAAGGAGGAGGCAGAGGAAGGCCACCTGATGATGAAGAGTATCCAGACTAAGATGACTCAACAAGGAGCAGGGCTTCCATTCACAGGCACATAGACAAGCATCTTAAGGTAGATATCCCTGAGTTTTCTGGTAGTCTTAATCCTGATGATTTGTTAGAATGGTTAAGAGAAGTAGAAAGGATCTTTGAGTACAAAGGATATAATGATTCTAAGTCTTTTAAAGTAGCCATCCTTACACTGAAAGGGTATGCTTCCCTTTGGTATGAAACCATGAAAGGGTTAAGGGCTAGGGAAGGTAAAGAACCCATCAAGTCTTGGACTAAACTGAAAAAGAAACTACTAGACAAGTTTGTTGCTAAGGATTACACCCAGGATCTGTTTATCAAATTGTCTAAATTGAAACAAGGAGACAAACCTGTTGAATCTTATCTGAGAGAGTTTGAGCAACTCACCTTGCAGTGTGACATAAATGAGAAACCTGAGCAAAGGATTGCTAGGTACCTAGAGGGTCTAGATAAGAGTATTGCTAACAAGGTTAGGATGCAACCTCTTTGGTCATTTGATGATGTTGTCAACCTATCTCTGAGAATTGAGAAGATAGGGAAGACTAAGCCTGCTACACCAAAACCTGTTAGGCCTTTTCAAACCAGACCTTATAGTGGGTTTAGAGCCATGGATACCCCTAAGACAGCACCCCCACCTACCTTAGACAAGGGTAAGGGCATCATGGGTCAAAAGCCAAGCACTTCATTGACTGAGAACATAATTAGGTGCTTCCAATGTCAAGGCTATGGACATTTCAGGAAGGATTGCCCTTCTAAGAAGACCTTAACCATAATGGAAGTTGAGGCTTGGGAGAAAGAGGGTCTAGTTGAGTATGAGAGGGATGAGCCTGAGGGTGAAGAAGTGGTGAGTGAGGAAGAAGAGTCTAGTCAGGAGGCAATAGTGGCACTCCCTAACACAGGCCACAGCTTAGTCCTATGGAGAGTAATGCATTCACAACAGATACCTTTGGAGGAGGATCAAAGGTCCCTCATTTTCAGGAGCAGATGTACCATACAAGGGAGGGTTTGTAACCTTATTATAGATGGAGGTAGTTGTACCAATGTGGCTTCTGTTACTATGGTTGGTAAGCTGAAGTTGAGCACTCAAGATCACCCTCACCCCTATAAGTTGAGATGGCTGAGTAAGGGAGCAGAGGTTAAGGTGGATAAGCAATGCATGGTCCCTTTCTCCATTGGCAGTGTGTACCAGGATGAAGTATTGTGTGATGTGGTTCCAATGGATGCCTGTCACTTGCTATTAGGAAGGCCATGGGAGTTTGATAAAAGCTCCATACACCAAGGAAGAAGCAATACCTATTCTTTCAAGCATGGGAGCAGGAAGGTGACCTTAGCCCCCTTGCCACCACACCAGAAGAGCTATGGAAGTCCAAGTATGGCTGAGGATTTTAGTGGAGTTGTATTTCTATCTGAGTCAGCAATGGTCAAGGAGTGTAGTGAGGAGCAACCTATAGTAATGCTGCTATCAAAAGAAGTTCAGGAAGAGGAGTCTAAGGTGATCCCTGCAGATGTTAAGCCCCTCATTGATCAGTTCAAGGAAGTGTTTCCAGAGGAACTTCCTAATGGCTTACCCCCTTTGAGAGGGATTGAGCACCAAATAGACCTTGTGCCAGGGTCTATACTACCTAATAGACCAGCATATAGGTGTGATCCCAAGGCTACACAAGAGCTGCAGAAACAAGTTGGAGAGTTGATGAGTAAAGGGTTTGTAAGGGAGTCATTAAGTCCTTGTGCTGTGCCTGCATTGTTGGTTCCTAAGAAGGATGGGACTTGGAGGATGTGCATAGATAGCAGGGTTATCAACAACATCACAGTCAAGTATAGGTTCCCTATACCTAGGCTTGATGACATGTTGGATGAGCTAAGTGGCTCAAGGTTCTTTTCTAAGATTGACTTGAGGCAAGGTTACCATCAATTGAGGATCAGAGAAGGAGAGGAGTGGAAGACAGCCTTCAAAACAAAGCATGGCCTTTATGAGTGGCTTGTCATGCCCTTTGGCCTGTCAAATGCCCCAAGTACCTTCATGAGATTGATGACATAAGTGCTTAGGCCTTGCCTAGGGAGATTTGTGGTGGTATACTTTGATGATATCCTCATCTACAGCAAGAGCAAGGATGATCATTTGAGGCACCTTGAGGCTGTGTTTGAAATACTTAAGGAGAGCAAGCTCTTTGGGAAGCTTGAGAAATGCACCTTCATGACTGAGGAAGTCAAGTTTCTAGGATATGTGGTATCTGGTAGAGGCATTTCAGTTGATCAAGACAAGATCATTGCAGTCCAGTCTTGGCCTATCCCTAGGAGTATTACAGAAGTAAGGGGATTCCATGGCTTAGCCTCCTTCTATAGAAGATTCATTAAGGATTTTAGCACCATTGCAGCACCTCTCACTGAGTGCATGAAGAAGGGAGAGTTCACTTGGACTGAGAATGCCTTACATGCTTTCATACACATGAAGAAGCTTCTGTGCAGTGCACCTATCCTCAGGTTGCCAAACTTTGATTGCCTATTTGAGGTTGAATGTGATGCAAGTGGAGTGGGAATTGGAGCTGTCCTCATCCAAGAGAAGAACCCTGTAGCCTACTTTAGTGAAAAGCTAAGTGGTGCCAAGCTAAACTATTCTACATATGATAAAGAGTTCTATGCTCTTGTCAGAGCTCTGAGGCATTGGAGTCATTACCTGAAGCCCAAACCTTTTCTCTTACACTCTGATCATGAGGCATTGAAGTACATAGGAGGCCAGCATAAGCTCAGTCACAGACATGCTAAGTGGGTGGAGTTCCTTCAATCATTCACCTTTTCTAGCAAATACAAAGAGGGCAAACAAAATGTGGTGGCTGATGCATTGTCTAGGAGGTACACTCTTCTATCAACTATGGAGCAAAGGGTTCTTGGCTTTGAGTTTATGAAGGACATGTATCAAGAAGATCCAGACTTTGCAGAAGATTGGTTAGCACAGAAAGAGGGAACAAGAACCATTGACTCACCATACACTTTGCAAAATGGATTCTTGTTTAAAGGAAACAAGCTGTGTGTTCCCAGAGGATCTTATAGGAATCTATTGATTAAGGAGGTACATGGAAGTGGCCTTGGAGGACACTTTGGGGTTCAGAAAACTGTGGACATACTACAAGATCAATTCCACTGGCCTAAGAGGATGGGAGAAGTTCAAATAGTGCTCAGAAGGTGTGGAGTTTGTCAAAAGGCCAAGAGTTCTTTCCAAGCAGGACCTTACACTCCCCTACCAGTCCCATGTAGGCCTTGGGAGGATGTAAGTATGGATTTCATAATGGCATTACCTAGGACAGCAAGAGGGAAGGATTCTATCATGGTGGTTGTGGATAGGTTCAGTAAGATGGCACATTTCATTGCTTGCAAGAAGAATGAGGATGCTGTGAGTGTAGCAGAGCTATACCTTGATGAGGTGGTGAGGTTACATGGAGTCCCAAGGACCATTGTGTCTGACAGAGACACAAAGTTTATGAGCCATTTCTGGAGAACATTGTGGAAACTGCTTAACACTAGGTTGTTGTTTAGTACCTCCCATCATCCTCAAACTGATGGCCAAACTGAGGTGACCAACAAGACCTTGGGAAGGATCTTAAGGTGTATAGTCAGCAAATCTCTCAAGGATTGGGACTTAAAGTTGGCTCAAGCAGAGTTCTCTTTCAATAGAGCTCCCTCAGCAGCCACAGGCCACTCCCCCTTTGAAGTGGTCTATGGTACTAACCCCTTAATGCCTTTGAGTTTGTCTAATGTGTGCAGGTCAGAAGTCCACTATGATGCCAAGAAGAGGGTGGAACAAATGTTAAAACTCCATGAATCAGTCAGGAAACAAATTGAGAAAGCTAATGATCTGTACAAGAAGAATGCCAAGGTTCCTAAGACCAAGAAAGACTTTGCACCAGGAGATCTAGTATGGATCAACCTAAGGAAAGAAAGGTTCCCTTCCAAGAGAAAGAACAAGCTAGAGCCAAGAGCAGATGGTCCTTTTCAAGTCATAGAGAAGATAGGTCCCAATGCCTACAAAATTGATCTACCAGGAGAGTATGCAGTCCATGGGACATTCAATGTTGGAGATCTTAGTCCTTTCTTTGAAGACTCTGAGGGAGAAGAAGACACATGCTTGAGGTCAAGCCCTTTTCAACCTGGGGAGGCTGCAGCAGGAGCTCACCCAAGGTGCCTTGATGATCAAGCCACAAACAAGGCAAGCCTGACCCCAAGGACCCCTCAGATGGAAGCTAGAGTTACAAGGTCCAAAAAACAAGCTATGACAAGCCAAGACCAAGCCATGCCAAGCTACAACAGTGAGGGAGACAGTCCAAGGCTCAACAACCCATGCCAAGCCCCAATACAACCCACATTACCCACACAAGACAGACACAAAACCTTTCAGGCTCAGGCAGACCAATTCACAAACCCTGTATCTAGGAGGTACACCAGGGCATCCCAACCATTCCCACCATGGCCTACCATCAAGCCAACCCATTAAGCTACAAGTTTGCCCAGGACAAACCCTTTTGAAGTCTAGTAAAAACTCATGAAACAGACACCCCAAGTTAGAGTCCAACAAACAACTAAAACAGAGAAGGTACATGTCAGATTATGGCTTCCTTTTGTTTAAGTCAACTTGTCATCGTCCAAGGCAGGTCTTATCTAAGTTATAATAAGAGTAGAGATTCCCAAGGAGCAGCAACACATCCAGGCAAGGCAGCAAGGCAACAAGAACAACAGATTTCCATTTCAGGAAAAATCCAAAACTGCTTTATTTGCTTTTGTTCAGTCTGTTTTCTTTTGTGTCTTGTGTCTGTTCTTTATAGTTGTTGAGCTCGTCCTATTGTGAGGCTCTTAATTAGTGTCAGTAGAAGTAGTTTAGATCCTAAGCTAGCCCTTGGATGATCTATACATCCAATGGCTCACAAGATATCAGCCTCTCTATAAAAAGGGGTCTTGTATGTTGTTGTAAGCAGACTTTTATGAATGAATGAATTAAACTTTGAGAAAACACTCAATGTTATCAAACTTGTGCTAAGAGCTGTAGTTTGAAACAAGCCTGATACATCTCCAAGGTGTTTGATCAGTGCCTTGTATTGTGAGTCAAGTTATATCTGTGCTTTGCTGTGGTTAACTTACTTGCTGTTGAGGTTAGTCTAGGGTGTTTGTGCTTTGCTGTAACACTTGAAAACTGTCTCTAAAACCAGTCTTTGAATCCTTTTCTCTTGTGCCTTGCTGTAGAGGATTGTCTCTAAGTCATATCCCTTGAGTCTTTCAGTCAAACAACTCACCATCTCTAGAACAACATCCCTTTGTTACTTGAAATTGTTCTTAGTTTGAGTCAAGCTAATCAAGTTTACTTAAAACTTGTGAACCTTAGTAGTTTACACTCCAACGGGTGTATGCTCTTTTGGAAAGAAGTTGTGTCGCTTGATAAATGTAAGAAATGTGGCAAAGATAAGTACAAGCCAACACCATCAAGTGGGAAAAAAATACCTGAAAAAGTCCTATTCTACCTTCCTATAGGTCCAAGATTACAACGGCTTTATGCTACTAGAAATATTGCGGAGGCTATGATATGGCATGAAGAAAACCCTCGTGTACAAGGGACATTTGCCCACCCAAGCGATAGTGAGGCTTGGAAGCATTTGGACAAAATGTTCCCGGAATTTGCTAGTGAGCCTCGAAATGTCAGACTTGGGTTGTGCACAGATGGTTTTACACCGTACGGCCAATTTGGGAAAAAGTATTCATGTTGGCCTGTAATTCTCACTCCTTACAATCTACCACCATGGTTGTGCATGAAAAAACCATTCATGTTCCTTTCATTGATTGTTCCGGGGCCGGATAATCCTAAAAGTCACATAGATGTCTTCTTACAACCTCTTATCGAAGAGTTGAAAGAGTTGTGGGAGGTTGGTGTACCCGCTTTCGATGTGTCCAAGAAACAAAATTTTCAACTCAAAGCCGCTCTTTTATGGACAATCAATGACTTTCCAGCTTACGGCATGCTTTCCGGTTGGGCCACGGCCGGCTTCCTTGCATGTCCTTATTGTATGGAAGAATCAAAGGCATTTTATCTTCCTAAGGGTCATAAGGTGTCTTGGTTTGATTGTCACCGACAATTCTTATCGCCTAACCACGGATTTCGGTATAACAAAACCTCATTTCTCAAGAATATATTACAAAAAAATGACACCCCTCCTCTATTCCTAGACGGTTTTGAAATTTGGGAGAAGATTCGTGATTATCCTACAAGTATTGAGCTCACAAAGAGTGAATTGAACAAGTTTAAAGCCAATAAATTAGGTTGGTCTAAGAGAAGTATATTCTGGGATTTGCCTTATTGGAAACATTTGTTAATACGACACAATTTGGATGTTATGCATATTGAAAAGAACTTCTTTGAGCAATTGATTCATACGGTCATGAATAATAAGAATAAAACTTGCGACAATGAAAAATCAAGGGAAGACGTTAAACTATTATGCAAAAGACCACACTTACACATTACGGAAAATGGAGTTAAGCCAAAAGCCCCATTTGCACTTGATAAGGCTAAAAAAAAAGTGTTATGTGAGTGGATTTGTAACTTGAGGTTTCCAGATGGGTATGCATCCGACTTGAGTAGGTGTGTTGATCGACATGATCATATCCTTCATGGGTTGAAGAGTCATGATTGTCACGTTTTCATGGAAAGATTACTACCTGTGGCTTTGAAACACTTATTGCCGAAAGATGTGTGGAGTGCAATAACTGAAATAAGTCTATTCTTTCGTGATTTGTGTGCCCCGACCCTCAAACTTGAAAACATTGAAAATCTAGAGAGCAACATTGCCGAAATACTTTGCAAGTTGGAGAAAGTATTTCCGCCATCATTTTTCAACTCAATGGAACACTTACCTATACATTTGCCTTATGAAGCAAGGGTTGGAGGGTCAGTACAATATAGGTGGATGTATCCTTTTGAGAGGTAAATTACATACGTACTTATTCAAATGAAATAAAAAATTAAATAAAATATTTTGAATATTCAACTAACATTATTATACAATGTAGGTTTTTAAATCACTTGAAACAAAAAGTTGGTAATAAAGCAAGAGTCGAAAGGTCTATCTGCAATGCTTTCTTAGTGGAAGAAATATCAAATTTTTGTTCGCAATATTTTGAAGATCATATCGACACAAAGGCTAAAGATTTAGATTTTGGAACAAAAGATGAAACGGAGTCTTCCTTACCTGAGCTATTCCAAAAACATGGAGGTCATCCATTCACAAAAGGAAAAATCAGATATTTGGATGGAGATGAATATGAACGTGCTCATCTTTACGCCTTATCGAATTGTGAACGATTAAAACAATATGAGAGGTATGTGAGTTTTTTACACTTTGGCAATAAAATAACTAAAGTGGTAGATATTCATATAATAATAAAAATTGTTAAATGATAGGTTATTCGAAGCTTTCATCCGTGAACAACATCCAAATATTGATATAGATGAGGTTTGGACTTCATACGAAAAGCTATACCCAAATTGGTTTAAAGAACATGTAAGTTTCATTTACAAACATCAAAAAAAAAATACAAACTAACCTTAAGTCAATATATATGGGTACTTAATAAGACTAATATAATTTTAAACTAGGTACTTCAAGAAGATATCAAGGATGATTTGTTGGTGGCCATGTCAAGGGGTCCTTGTAAAGAAGTACAAACTTGGCAGAAATATTCGATAAATGGCTTTAATTTTCACACAATGAAATATGGGAAAAATAAAGCAAGTATGAATTATGGTGTTTGTGTTAACGGTGTTGGTGGAGATGACTATTATGGTACCCTAGAAGAGATTATTGAGTTGAGGTATTGTGGTGAAAAAATGGCCTATAATGCAATCTTGTTTAAATGTTGTTGGATGGATAATTCTTCAATCGGCACAATTGTACATGACACGTATAAACTTGTTGAAGTAAATCATAAGAGAAAGTATTTAAAATATGACCCTTTTGTGCTTGCACATCAAGTTAATCAAGTTTATTACACTTCTTATCCAAGCACAAAGCAAGATAGAGATAATTGGTGGGCGGTGTTTAAAAGTAAAGCGAGATCACAATTTGATGCACCGGTTGACACAACCGTCTTTCAAGAAGAAATGACGACACCTCTTAATTTATCTTCGATTGTGGAAGATGAAGTCTTACAAGGTTTTATTGAAGGAGATGATGAGGAAGAAGATGAGGTGGTGGAGGTTCGTAGATTTGGAAGAGGAAATGAAGACTTATATGAAGTTGATTTTATAAATGATGATGAAGATGAAGATGAAGATGAGGAGGAGAAGAAGGAGGAGGAGGAAGAGGAAGAGGAGGAGGAGGATGAAGATGAAGATGAAGATGAGTAAAAGACTAGTTGTGTAATATTAAGTATATGTTATGTAATAAGTACAATATAATTAGTAATGTTTTATGTGTCATCAATTATCAAAGTCATTTGTTTATTTGACAACAATGTTTAATTGCTAACATTAACTTGTGTATATTTAGTTTTGTTTAAGATGTCAGGAGATCGTGGACGGGTACGAGGACGAGGACGAGAACGAGGACGAGCACAAGGTATAGTATTTAGGGACCCTGTGATAGAAGAGGGGGAGATGAGCGACGAAGAGAACAACAATGAGGGGCAGATAACAAACCAAAGTACAACCCCTACGACAACAAAAGAGTCCACATTGGATATAGAGCCGGGATTATTATGGTACAATTTCATATTTATAATCTCCTTTCTAATAAATTTAACTTAAAACATGTTACATATCATTTTCTAATATAAAGATTGATATAGGTTTGACGATAGCCAAGTGGTCCGAAGAGTTAGCCGGTCTTTCAAAAACAACTACGATGTCCCTTACTTGAGCTGGAAAGAGACTCCAAAAAGTAAAAGGGATGCGTGGTTTGATAATTTTCGGGTATTTATATATATTAACTTATACGTTATTAATTTTTAAGTGTTGTTGTTTTTACATTGTTGTTGTTTTTATGTGTAGACATCATGCAATTGGGATCCTAAGTATGAGGATGAGTGTAGGAAGCAATACAATGAGACGTGTAGAAAGCGTTTAAAAGACGCATGTATGATGCCGGGCAGATGATAAAAGGTAAGAATCCAACTGGCCCGAGTTGGATGCATCCTAATGTTTTCAAAGAATTAATCGAGAAGCGGAAGAATAAGGCGTTTATCAAGAGATCGAAACAAGCTTCCATCAACAAGAAATGCGGGGAAGATGGCCCTACTACACATCACTACGGGTCAATAAAAGCTGTTAAACATGCTGCTAAGATGGTAAATAATTTGAACTTGTTTAAGTATTTGAAGTTGATAATTTACTTTGTTAGTATAATGTTAGTATTTGTAATTTGAAATTAATGTTTGATTTGGTTTTATTAAAGGCACAAGAGAAGGGGGGTATAGCCCCTAATGCAGTGGAGCTATTTCTTGATAGCCATAGGAAAATGGTTGATGGTGAGGAGCAATGGAGTCATCCAAATGCCCGAGCGAGATATGTAAGTATTACTACATTCGAAATTTCATTTTTACATTTTTGTTAAGTCTTCCGATAGACGCTTTTTACTTTCTAAGGATGATAGATGAGTTAGTTACAACTTTCTTTTTTGACAATGTAGCAAAATTTTCTAAGGATGATAGCTGAGCTTACGGAGCAAGGAATTCCGATTGACGCTAACAAGGTTTGGTTCGATTCGGTGGATGGATACAAGAAGGGCCAAGTCTTTGGTTTAGGGACCGCCGCCTCACTATATTACACTCCCCCGGCGTCATCATCGTCGACAGGTAATCCTTCCGCCTCCCAACAATATATCCCGGGTGTTCTAAGTCAATCAATTGAAGCACGTGAGAGGGAAGCCGAAGAGTTTAGGAAGTATAGAGAGGAGATGCAACAAAGGGATGAACTTTACATGAAAAATCAAGAAGAACTAAGGCAACAAATCACGGCAAGTCAGGCCGCTAGTACGCGTGAACGGGAAGAAACAAAGCGCCAAATCGAGGCCTTAGCCAAACTGTTTGAATCCCAAACCCAATACCGATGCAACAATAACATATTTGATTTCCCTTATAACCCAAATAACGATAACTCTTGTGGAGGCGGAAATGGTTTTCAAGTGTAAGGTAGTTGGTTGTGTAAGACATGGTTACTTGTAATGTAAACTTTAGTAGTTTGTTGTATAAGACATGGTTACGGTAGATGTAAGACATGTAGCGTTATGGTTATCTTGGTTGTAAGATTACGTTGAAAATTTTCTAATTTGAAAGACGGTTTCTGGTTTTCAAAAAATTGTGTCCGAATGCATTTGTATATATTTTGAAATATTTGCAGGAAATATAGCAAATAGGGGACAATAAGAAGCAAAAATCACCTAAATCGTTCACATTGGATACCGACTGACAAGAGGAATTACCGACCGTAATACTTAATTTACCGACCGATTGCCGTCCAAAAAGTTTCTGATTATTATTTGACACAAAATGGCACCGACCGAACAGGTGCCCGTACCGACCGACCATTGGTCGGTAATTACCGACCGAATCTCAAGTTACCGACCGATTGGGTCTTGATATTGACCAAGTCAATATGTTTTCAAACCGACGGATTTTCTGTCTACCGACGGATTGTTCGGTCGGTATTTTTCCGACTGAGTTGAAATCGGTCGGTATCTAAAATTTACCGACCACAATTACCGACCGATTTTTCTCAGACGCTAATGAAGAAAAAACGGTCGGTAAGGGGTATTACCACCGACCGATTTTCACTATTAGCGACCGCTATAAACGGTCGGTACTGGACCTGATTCTTGTACTGTTATACTCTTATATTTTACAAATATCTTTTGTATCGAGTTCCTCAAATCCAATATTATAATTCATAAGTTCAAAAGTGATCTTTTAACATAACGACCCGACCATTGACCCGATTAATTTTCAAATTTAAGACGATAATATAAAATACTCGACCCATCAGTAACCCGAAACCAAACCGGTCTCGACCTGATCAAGCATATTGACCTGATATATCCCGACTCATTAGTCAACCGATCCGAAACTGAACTGACCTGTTGTATTTATTGACCCGATTAACCTGACCCGTAAGTGACCCAACCCGAACCCGACTCGATCTGAATAAGCAACTTGACCCGACCAAACCCGAGTCCGACATGACCCGAACTGCCTGAACCAGACCCGTAACCGACCTGATTGACCCGATTGCCACCTATAGGTCTTACGAAACGAACCTGACATGCTTAAATAGGTTAAAACCAATTTAGGTTGACCTGTTAGCCTATTTAACCAATACGACCATATGACCTTGTATCCTATAAATAGCTAAAACAAGCTAAAGAAATATCCAAATGAGATGTTCAAATCATACATTTTAACTAGACTATCGCAGAACATTTAAAAAAAAAAAGGTATTAATCTTGTTTTTCAAACTTTAATTAACTCAATGGTTATTCTAATAATTAAAGGATCCTGATTTTTGCAGTACACAATTTACTCTTGCTAGTGCACTGTTGACAATTATACCCCTCTCATCTCCCATCTCACTTTCCCTCTCTAACCCATTTCTAATGTTTTCTCTCTAATATCAAAACATTCATTCATCAAAATTTTGACAAAGCATATCGACATGGGGCAGGGCCACCACCGGTAAGGAGGGTCGCCGTCGGTGAGCAGGGTCGCCGCTAGTAAAAATATAGAAGAAGAAGCATTGTGTATAAATATAGAAAACAACAAAGGAATTAGTACGTACTACATTAAAAAAAAAGCATTACGTAAAAATATAAAAAAAAAACAAACGAATTGGAATGTACTGCATTCAAATAAAGTATTCCGTAAAAATATAAAAAAAAACAAGGGAATTGGAATACAATACATTAACAAAAAAAATCAACATTGTACTAAACAAGATTATACAGTACAAACTACAATAAATACCAAACAATGCAATACTATACAATATAACACTATATAGGAAAAAAAGGAATAGTAAACAAACGCTATGCAGTACAACACTACCAACCATCGACCAATCCCTTCACTGACCGTCCAATCCCAACACAGGCCATCCCTTCTCCGTAACCGCCATTACCAAATAAAACCCTTAGTAATTTAATAATTTAGACATAAAAATCCTAATTAAAAGGTATAAAGAAATTAAATATAATAAAGAATTAATTTTATTAATATTTGATTAACGTATAAATACATGTTCGTCATTTGAATAATCGTTCATAGTTGAACAATAACTTTATGGAGTTTGAAGTTAAGGTGTAAAGAGAAGGTAGAAAAGAGGCAAGGAAATTAGGTTTGATGAGTTTTTTTTGTGAAGGGTAACAAATGGAAAGCTTGATGTAAAAAGTAGTAAAACGAGTAAAAAACATACTGTGAAAATAAACACCGTAATTAAAATGGTTATATAGTTAGTTTGTATAATAATACGATTGAAACCGCTATTTGGCGAATATTTGAAAGAAATTGCTCTTTTGAAAAGAAAAAAAAGGTACAATAATAGAGTTCTCAAACAGTATTATTTCTAGGAAAAGTCTAAAACCATTAAATTGAATGGATTTGGCTTAGACTTCTCGTGAGTCTCCAAATTATTATTTTTATCCACTACTAACTCTAACAATAGCAAGGGTAAGTAGGGCTCGATCCCACAAGGAAGGTCTATGTTTAACATGTGTTATGTAAATAGTTCTAAGGTAACCAAATTGGGGGGGTATTTTTGGTTTGAGTCTAATCTAGCAAAGTAAATATTAAAAGATTGGAGTAAATCAAATTAAAAAAAAAATCTTGGGTCTTACAATTTCCACAAATGAGTTAAGTTTGATCATTGACTCTTTTAGATTCTAATCACTCTTAAATACTTTGTTGTGAAAACATATATGTCTACCTCTCCTTACTTTTAGTTATTCACTGCAAAAAGCGCACATAAACAACCCTTATGGTGATGACAATCTAGTCCAAGGGTATCTAAATTCAATCATATCATAGGTTATGACTAGAGAAGTCAACAAAGATGAACAAATGCATACACAAGCGGTTCTACACTTTAATTCATATCATTAATATTCTCCTACAATTCAACAACGATGAAAAGCATACAAATTGATGAGCTGTAGTTGCTACCAATGTCTAGGCAAGTGAACAAAAGATTCAAATTCCTAAACTAGCAATAGATTAGAGATAAGACTAACTAGATGATCAAACTAGCAAGAACTATCAATAATCATAATAATAAAGTGAGAATATTAATCAATATTCAAAAGATAATAACAAAGAATAAAAGAGTCTTACAAAACACTAGTTCATTTGATTCAATTGCTTGACCCAAGATGAGGAAGTTAGCCTTCCATACAAAAAGTAAACAAACTATAAACTAGAACTTGTTTTGATGTTTCTAATGATATAAAGGTGGATAAAGTGTGTAATTGGATCAATACCATCTTCTTACATAGGTCTTCAAAGAGCATCTTCATAAAGCCTATTAAAGCCTCATAAAATGTGAGCATAATTGTCGAATTAAAGAAGAATTAGAAGAGTCGTCGGAATCCAATGCTGAGCGGCGCCCCGCGGCTTTTTGCCGCGCCACGCGGCTAGTGAACCAGCCAATTATGCCGCGCCCCGCGGTTTTTTGCCGCTCCCCGCGGCTGTCTTGTGCAACGCATCGTCTTCTTAACTTGCTTCCGCGCTTTAACCTTCATCTTCTGGCCTTGACTTGTATTTAATCCACAATCTTGTAACTCTTATTAACCCATTATTTGGCATGAATTTAGTGCAAGAAATAAGTGTAAGAATGTCCAAGTCACTTCCCAAACTCGGAATGCGATTTTCGAACATGACACCTACACATTAAACCAGAATTGCGTAGAAACACATCCTAACAATGCAACTACTACCAAAATGCATTAATGAGCTAAAATAACTATAAATAGCATATATCAATGCTAAAGTAGCTAAGAATTGGGTAGGTAAAGACGGTATAAAACCGTCACAACAAATTCCCCGACACTTAGGTTTTACTCGCGCTCGAGTAAGCTCAACTAGACTAAGAACATACTCACACTTTCAATTACAAGTTAACCAATTCTAATAGAGAAATGCAAGTTAAAATGAATGGTTTAGGAAATCGTAGCAAATGCATGAGATACTCAAGTCGACTCTAACAAGCATCCAGTTCAATAAAGAGTGCCTTGTCAAGCCTAATGGGTTAGTAAACACTAATACCCGCCACAACCATAACACAAACTTCGGTCAATCAACATGGAGGAAATTTATTTGGGTAGATTTGCTCTTTTGAGCACAATATACTTCACTATGGGTATTTGAAACATTTGATTTCACTTCACAACGTTAGGAACTCCATTGATTTGGTAGATGTGTCAATGCAATCTCAAATCGCTAAAATCATCCTTTGTTCCACCTCCGGACTTGGTCCTTTGGATCCAAAGTCTTGGTGAAATCAACGAAATGAGCTCCATACTCGTCATCCTTTAGCTTACCACGGTACTCGGTCCTTAGAAAACGTTAAAACAAGCATGGGAGGCCAACATGTAAAGATATGAATTTCAACTTGATAGACATTTTTTTTTGTACTTGAACACAACTTTTTTAACCATAGAGAAAAAATAACATGGCTCTTGGAAACATAGCTTCTCATACCCACTTCGTAACATGAGAACAATCCACTTTATTTGTGATTTTTTTTTCAAATTTTTTGTTTGTGATTGATTTGGTTTTTGGAATAATAGAGGATATGTTGATCAAACTATATTTTTGTGACAATCATGACCATCAAAGGCATGTTCACACCACTAGGGGTCCAAGGTGATCTCAACTTGTCAAAATAGGCTCAAGTATTAACCATGCAAGTGTTAAAACTCATAATTCAAATATGTGAACTACATTTCTAAACTAGAAAATATCAACTAAATTCAGAAAAAAGTGAGGTAATTCCACCATGTTTACTACCAAAATGCAACTACATGACTAAATGTAACTAAAATGCGACTATAGACTACCACAATGAGCTAAAACCCTTCCCCCACACATGAACATGGCATTGTCCTCAATGACAAAATAAGGGATGTGAGAAAAAGAAAAGGGCGGGTATAGAAATTACCGAGTAAAAGAGAGCATCCAAACATAGCTTGCAAATGCACTCCATCATCATCCATTTAGCATCAACCGGTGAACTCAAACTACTTTATTCAAAATCAAATGCACACATTAAAACATTAAAACCGGGTTGCCTCCCGTAAGCGCTAGTTTAACGTCCCGCACGACGCATGTTCAAGCTTAAGAACTAAGTATGGGGTCACACAACACTACCCCTTCAATAAGAAAATATTATTCAATTAAGAGCGGAACATGTCAATGCCCTTAGGAGAAGATCATACAAGCTAGCAAAAGAATTGGTTAAGACTATATAACAACTTATAATAAAAAAAACCCATACACAACTCATAATCATAGAAGCATGTACAACATACTCATCATGTCCTATGGGTAATTCAAAAATAATCACGGAGTCATGGTATGTTTCTTTATGAAATTGGATCATCATAATTAAATTGTTCTTTTCCCCAATCCAATCAAAAGTGTCATCCAAATCCCATAAGATATCACCCAAGTCACCACCCAAGGCTTCGTCATCAAATTGCGGGGGTAAGTTAAAATCTACTTTGGGTTCGCTATAAGACAAAGTAAACAAATCAAAGTCAATACTCTATCCCGCATTATAATTTTGAGTACTCACATCAAGAATAAGAGACATAGGGTAATCACTATTGTTCACAACATCACTTGGACTCAATTCAAGGCTCGGTGAGGTGTCAAAGCAACGATCAAGATTAAGAGTAGAAGTGGTGATTTCTAATTGTCGGGAATTCTCCATCAAAAGATCAAGAACATCCCATTTTTCTTTGTGTCGTAAATTTAAGAACCCACCCTCACATTGTACTTGCACATCTATTTGAGTCTCTTGGTTGAAATTATAGTAAACCCCAACTCAAAATCCTTGACTCTTGCCTAGATATGGGTGTTCTAACAAATACTCTTCTAGCCTTTCAAAGTAGTGATGAAGAAATTCATGCTCTTGTTAGGGAAATGGAAGTACATTTTCTAAACTAAAAGACACAAGACCCTTAATTAAAACAATATTTACAAGAAATATTACACAAACACACAAAACAATAATGCCTTCCCCGACAACGACGCCAAAGTTTGGCTAGACTTGTCGTGAGTCTCCGATTTATTATTTTTATCCTCTACTAACTCTAACAATAGCAAGGGTAAGTAGGGGTCGATTCCACAAGGAAGGTCTATGTTTAACGTGTGTTATGTAAATAGTTCTAACTTCTAACGTAACCAAATTGGGGGGTATTTGTGTTTTGAGTCTAATCTAGCAAAGTAAAATATTAAAAGATTGGAGTAAATCAAATTATAAAAAGATCTTGGGTCTTACAATTTCCACAAATGAGTTAAGTTTGATCATTGACTCTTTTAGATTCTAATCACTCTTAAATACTTTGTTGTGATAAAATATATGTCTACCTCTCCTTACTTTTAGTTATACACTGCGAAAAGCGCACATAAACAACCCTTATGGTGATGACAATCTAGTCCAAGCGTATCTAAATTCAAACATACCATAGGTTAAGACTAGAGAAGTCAACAAAGATGAACAGATGCATACACAAGCGGTTCTACACTTTAATTCATATCATTATTATTCTCCTACAATTCAACAACGATGAAAAGCATACAAATTGATGAGCTATAGTTGCTACCAATGTCTATGCAAGTGAACAAAAGATTCAAATTCCTAAACTAGCAATAGATTAGAGATAAGACAAACTAGGTGATCAAACTAGCAAGAACTATCATTAATAATAATAATAAAGTGAGAATATTAATCAATATTCAAGAGATAATAACAAAGAATAAAAGAGTCTTACAAAACACTAGTTCATTTGATTCAATTGCTTGACCCAAGATGAGGAAGTTAGCCTTCCATACAAAAAGTAAACAAACTATAAACTAGAACTTGTTTTGATGTTTCTAATGATATTAAGGTGGATCAAGTGTGTGTAATTTGATCAATACCATCTTCTTGTATGGGTCTTCAAAGAGCATCTTCATAAAGCCTATTAAAGCCTCATAAAATGTGAGCATAATTGCCGAATTAAAGAAGAATTAGAAGAGTCGTCGAAATCCAATGCTGAGCGGCGCCTTGCGGCATTTTGCCGCGCCACGCGGCTAGTGAACCAGCCAATTATGCCGCGCCCCGCGGCTTTTTGCCGCTCCCCGCGGCTGTCTTGTGCAACGCATCGTCTTCTTAACTTGGTTCCGCGCTTTAACCTTCATCTTTGGGCATTGACTTGTCTTTAATCCACAATCTTGTAACTCTTATTAACCCATTATTTGGCATGAATTTAGTGCAAGACATAAGTGTAAAAATGACCAAGTTACTTCCCAAACTCGGAATGCGATTTTCGAACATGACACCTACACATTAAACCGAAATTGCGTAGAAACACATCCTAACAATGCAACTACTACCAAAATGCATTAATGAGCTAAAATAACTATAAATAACATATATCAAGGCTAAAGTAGCTAAGAATTGGGTAGGTAAAGACGGTATAAAACCGTCACATCAGGATTCACTTTTTCATGAAGGAACACATATGTTTTCTTAGAAGGAAAAGCACTCAACCCAATACAGCTCTGTAAGATTGAATAATCCCCTAATTTGGGTGATTATGAATTTCTCATATATATATATAGGAATATAAAACAATATTTAATTAGAGTGCAATTACCTAAATATCGCTAAGAATATATACCGATATCCTAAATACATGGGAACTGAATATTTACATATTTATTTCCTAATACACCCCCGCAATCGGAGCGGGAGAAGAGCGAACGCGCAGGCTGGAACGGAACCTCGTAAACAAATGGCGAGGTAGCCCCTTAGTAAATATATCTTCGTACTGATACTCAGCGGGTACAGGAAGAACACATACCGTTCCTAATTGAACCTTCTCACGTACAAAGTGAAGATCAAGCTCGGCGTGCTTTGTGCGTTGATGAAGAATGAGATTACCCGACAGATAAATGGCAGAAATATTATCACAATTGATACGGTTTTAAATTACCTCGCAAGTGTACGATGAGATCGTTGGGTATTACGAGGGTCGAATCCCAAGGGACGAATATTAAGGCTCTAAGACGGTTTAAACAATCCTAGTTTAGTTCTAGCTAAAAGCAAATAAGTGGTGATTAATGACAACTAGAGCTAACAAGGAAGTGATGATATAATTAAACTCAAGAATTAAAAGAAACTAAGGTGAATGGGTTCATTAATGTAGACAAAGATTAATTATGGTGAGGGTTAAGACTAGTCTAAAAGGGAGTCTAGGTATGCCTCAACCTCTCGGTGTGAGACGGACACTAGCTTAAGGTTCGATTGGGTTCACGCCCTAACCTCCCCCTAAACATTCAAAACACTCACAAACACAAAACAAGTCCAAGCTCTCACTCGAACTAGTCATTAAACATGGAAATAACTTGAATTACTCATTCAAGCATTTCATCAAACACCTTTTGTGCACACAACAAGTAGACTACCAAAAGACTAAATCTTTACCCAATTACCATAGTCAATCCATAAACCTACACTAACTCCCCCATCTACCTTAGTAATACACTACTCACACATGCTAATATGAATAAACATTAAAGATGGATACTTTGATATGGAATAAACAAGAGAAGACATCTTCAACATAAAAACTAATTAAACAAACATGAAAGAGTAATTAAATGACAATAAATGAAATAAAGATGAGAATTATACCAAACTTGTAATAAAGATAGAAACTTGGATTAATAAACAAAGAAAGAGTCTCGTCCAATCTTTTTAATACAACCTAAATCTTCAACAATATCTAAGAGAAAGACTAGATCTAAAGATAACTAAGTAGAAAAGTGGAGTGATAAGTGCTAGTTATGAAAGACTTAGAGTAATGATTAGAAATATTGAAAGCTTAATCTAGGGTTTTTGTGCTTAGGGTAGTATCCCCAAAATGGGTTTACAAAGGGGTATTTATAGTATCCCTTCAATTAGATCTCAAAATGAATAAGGTATAAACCAAGAGGTAAAATCCAGAGTCTTATGGTGGCTGCCAGTGGACCGGCGGCTGGCTTGCCTATCAGCGCCGAGACAAATTCTAATTGCCCAAAAAAAAAATTCAAAATCGTTAAGCTGTGAGTCCTTGTCGGTGGACCGGCAGCCGACCGACCTAACGGCAAGGGGACTACAAATGTTCTTCGCCTCTCTTCTTCGTTCTTCTTTGTTGGAGGTTGTGCCTCCTTGCCGGCAGACCGGCTCCCGGCCGACTTGCAGGTAGGGCTTCTGCCTCATTTATTCCTTTTTTCTATCCTATGAAGTCAACTTGCCTTGCTATTCGTTCCGTCATTGCCTTTCTCGGCCTATTACGTATAAAATGGGCTGGTAATCTACATCACGAAGGGGGCATACAGAACAAGCAGGAAAATGCAAGCATATCGACGCTAAAACTGCGTTGATTAGAGTCTAAATGCAAGGGATAGAAGAGGGAAAATGGACTAAATTAGTCTTATATAAAACCTCCCCACACTTAAACATTGCTCGTCCCCGAGTAAGTAAGTGAGCAAAAATGAGACCCTTATTCGATTAAACTAAACTAAACTACTAAATCCGATGAGAGGTAATAAACGGGCCTTCTCCGTCCCTTCAACTCACAACGAAGTACAATGAGGTATGTAATACATTGCAAGGCAAATGGGGGCTTGCGGAAACATCTAGATACATCCAAAATTAAGCACGTAATCAACATATAAGATGCATCAACCAAAAGAACGACCGCTTTCCTTATCTAAGCGGTTGAATTTTGTTTCAAAAACCAAAGGTCTAAGTCGGAGGATACCGTCTTAAAGTCTTAACGAGGTGTCAACCCCCTAATTATGGCTCGAGCAACCCAAACGTGATCACCAAATGCCAATAAAACAAATTCAAAGGCGTGAAAATGGGAAGTAAAGCTACCTTATACGACTAACATGACACAACTCAAGATTCGACCTAGTGTGACCCATGACTAAATGGACTTAGACTACGGACTTCCTCACGGTTTCACTCGTCACTCATTTGAAAACGGGTGATTTTTGTGACAAAAAGTAACCAAAATCACTCAACTAGTCGACTCATGAGGCATGCCCGCAATCTGATGTGGAGTCCTTTCCTACATTATCACATATGAGATGTATAAATGGTAACGCGCCTAATAAGAAACAAGGGTTGTAACGGGGCTAGGTAAAGGGTCGAAACGAGATCGGTGCAAGCACCGTTATGGAAGATGTGGAGTTACATAATTGTCAAAAATCCATTTCTCCCAAATTATTACAACAAATGAAATGTCAAACTTGAAAGTCCGACTCGCTTGGAAAAATATCAACCCCATTTATTATGCAACGTTTTTTTCTACTCACTTAATGATGGATAAGGAGTGTTGCTCGACTTTTTCTCATACAAAACAAAGAAAAAATAAATATATAAAGTGATTTTTGTTGTTTTTGCATTTTTATTTCTTTTCTATTTTGTGTCTGCTTTTATAAAACCTCGTTATTCAAATTTCAAACAAAAATGAAACCTTTATTTTTGACTCAAATGAGCTTAGCTTGAGTTCACCAATTAGGACTTGAATTCCCCTTTCAAAACAAAAAAAAACAAAGTGACAACTTTCTTGATCAAGGAAGGTTGTTTATGGGATGTAGTCGGTATTGTAGTTATGCCAAATGAAAGGCTAAGGCTCAAAGAGGATGCAAAAATTGATCCTATTCTAAAGGGTAAAAAACTACGCTTATTTGGCATTGTGAAGCTAAAAAATTATATGCAATGAATTTGTTTCATATTATACGCATAAAATTATACATCTCGTGACCTAAGGAAAAGACGACACACTTGTGCGTGGTGATGTGATATGCCGCAAGGAGCCTACTCACAACCTATGGATACCGGGTATGAATGTACCGGCCTAAAGGAAGCTCTAAGTCTTACATGTAAGTAGCTATGTCGAAGTCTAGGTCTAACCTATGGTCTACTTGTTCTCACAAAGAGGTCTATGATCCTTTGGTCAACCTTACTCCCCGGGTGTCTAATTAGGTCACAAGGTGCAAGCCACTAGAACGAGGAAAACACGGTTAAAACAAAATTATCATTGAGGTATCATGTTTCCTTCCTATACCACATTTTGTTTAAAATATGTGCAAACTCAATGCAAACAGAATTAAAATAACACATAAATATTCAGAAGTGACGAAATGCAATTTTAATTTCTAACAACAATTAAATAGATATGAAACAATCGTCTAAACTAGCAGCACATAAGCAACACACAATAAGTTCCAAAAGAAACATCCTCATCAACAATTCCTGTCCTCCTCCATATTAATAAAAATAAAAGAAAAGAGTGGAAAAGGAAGCAGTCTTCTATTCTCCTATTGTTTCAAATGCTCCATGTGTGTCTACATCACTTTTAGACAAACAACTTATATATATATATATATAGAGAGAGAGAGAGAGAGAAAGGATCAAGAGAGTTCATCCCAAAAGAGTGAGTCCATGAGTCCTCTTAGAGGCCATTGGATGTGCAAAATGGTTGGTTGAGATTGATTCTCCAAAAATGTCATTAATATCACCTTCTCTCTACTTTTCACTAATTAATCATTAATCTACCCTAATTCACTATATAACATTTTCCTCACAATTACTTCTCTTTCATCTCTCATAATATCCATCCTCTCTATCTCTCTAAAACCCACAAAACTCAAAAATCCAAAAAAATCACTCACCACCTCTACTCTTTCTAAAAAAACTCCCACCACCTCCATCACTTACTCTTCTCCTCTTCTCCGTCGGCCACCGCCGGCCTTCACAGCCGGCCACCGCCTAAACTTTTTTTTTTTTTTTGAAATAATACAAATACTAGATCTATCCCCACAAATACAAAAAACACTCTCTTATATTCTCTCTAAAATAAAAGTAACCACCAAAAGAAAGAAAAAACTAGATCTAAAAAATAAACCACCAAAAGCAAGCCACCGCCTCACTCACGCTGCCACCTTCGGCCACCACCAACCCGGCCACCACTACCCGTTCCACCTCTTCTTCTCCGTCTGCCATCTCCCCTTCTTCTTCTTCTTTCTTTTTTGGTCAAGATCTGGTTTTGGTGGAGGAGGACAACGGTTTTGGTGGTGTTGGTGGTGTCGAGGCGTCGGGAAAGGGTCGGGAAAGGTTCGGTGTGAGGGTGTGGTGGCGTCGGGGTGAGGGTGAGGGTGAGGGTGGGGCTGGTGGCGTCGGGGTGAGGGCGGGGTCAAGGTTGTTGTTGTTGTCGTTGTTGTGGTGTTGTGTTGTTGTTGTTGTTGTTGTGTTGTTGTCGTTGTTGTGGTGTTGTGTTGTTGTTGTTCTTGTTCTTGTGTTTTTGTTTTAATTTCTTATTTTTTATTTTTCATTTCTTTTTCTTATTTTTTTGTTGTTTAAATTTTCAGATTTGTTTTTTTTTGTTTTTTTGATATGATAAGGGGGATGTTAATAACCTCTATTAAAGTAACACAAATATTCTATTAAAGTAACACAAATTATGTTTGTTATTTTTTCAGATCTAAAAAAATGCTAGTTTTTTTTTTGTTAGTGCTGAAGTTTCACATATAATCGCTGAAGTTACACTTTTAGTAACTGAAGTTACCCATATAATAACTGAAGTTACACAGTTTTTTTGCTGAAGTTTCACATATAATGACTGAAGTTACACTTTTAGTAACTGAAGTTACCCATATAATGACTGAAGTTACCCAGTTTTTTTGCTGAAATTTCACATATAATGAGTGAAGTTACACTTTCAGTAACTGAAGTTACCCAGTTTTTTTTTTGCTGAAGTTACACTTTTTTTAATATGTTTTATGTTTTTTTTTTCGAATTTGTTATGTTTATTTTAATTTTGTTATTTCTTATAGTTTTTTATGTTTAGATTTGATTTTTTTGAGTTACACAATTAAAGATTAAAGTTACACTTTTAAGGCTTGAAGTTACACTTTTAAGCCTTGAAGTTACACTTATAAGGCTTGAAGTGACACTATTAAGCCTTGAAGTTACACTTTTAAATAATAAAGTTACATTATTAAAAACTGAAGTTTTTATGTTTTTATTTTTTAGATCTCATTATTATTTTTCAAGTTTTTTATGTTTATTACTTTTTCAGATCTAAAAAACCACCAATTTGTACTGAAGTTACACTATTTTGTACTGAAGTGAAGTTACATTATTTTGGACTGAATTTACACTATTTTGGACTGAAGTTACAATATTTTGTACTGAAGTTACACTAGTAATGACTAAAGATAACATGTCTTAAAATTTCCTTATTAAAAATTGAAGTTACACTTTTAAGGACTGAAGTTACACTTTTAGGGACTGAAGTTACACTATTAAAATACTGAAGTTATACGGAAGTTATGCTTGAAGTTGTACAATTAAGAACTTAGTAAGGACTAAAGTTACCAAAATATGCCTTAAAGTTAAATCAACTTAAATTAAAATTTTCAAATGACTAAAGTTACATAAACATGTCTTAAAGTTACATACTTATGTCTTAAAATTAAAGTTACACAAATACGGTTTGAAGTTACACTTGTAAAGACTGGAGTTACACTCATAAAAAGATTCAAATCATATAAATTGTCTTAAGTTACAAAAATTCAAATTTGTACCGTCGAAATCATATTTTAGCTTGAAGTTACACAAATAATGGTTATAGTTACCATCAGAAAAGGCTAAAATCACATAAAATTGTCTTAAAGTTACATAAATTCAAATTCATATAGTCGAAATCACATTTTAGCTTGAAGTTACACAAATAATGGTTGAAGTTACACTCAGAAAAAGGCTAAAATCACATAAACTTGTCTTCAAGTTTCATAAATTCAAATTTATGTCGTCGAAATCACATTTTAGTTTGAAGTTACAAAAATAATGGTTGAAGTAACACTCGTAGTGACTGAAGTTACACTCATAAAAAGGCTAAAATCACATAAACTTGTCTTGAAGTTTCATAAATTCAAATTTATGTAGTCGAAATCACATTTTAGTTTGAAGTTACATAAATAATGGTTGGAGTGACACTCGTAATGACTGAAGTTACACTCATAAAAAGTCTAAAATCACATAAACTTGTCTTGAAGTTTCATAAATTCAAATTTATATAGTCGAAATCACATTTTAGTTTGAAGTTTCACAAATATGGGCTGAAGTTACACTCACAAATCTCAGAAATTCAAAAGTGCTCAAAAGTGATTAACTAAAGGCTAGAGAGAGAAAGTTAATTAATTAGTGCATAGGTAATTGATTAGTGTTAAGTGTGCTTTTGTCTCTACAATCTCATACATTCATCTCCCTCATCCAATGGCTAAGATGAGGACTCATGGACTCACAAAAATTGGTGGACTCATAAGAACCTATCTATATATATCTATATATATATAGAGAGAGAGAGAGAGAGAGGGTGAGAGATAAGTTCAGATGAGTCCACAAATTTGGTTGAGTCCATAAGTCCTCATCTAAACCACTAGATTATAAAAGAGATGGATGGATGAGATTAAAAGCATTAAAGACACTCAAGTATCACTCATTAGTACAAGATTTGTAAGTTGAACATAATTTTTGTAACTTTATGACAAATTTTTGTAACTTTATTATTTTACGAGTGTAACTTCAACTTTTGACATTGTAACTTTATCTAATTTATTCATTTTTGAGTGTAACTTCAAGTTAATATAATGTATTTTATATATTAATTTTAGTTTATGTAATTTTATGAAATACTTAAGTAATTTTATTCATTTACGAGTGTAATTTCAGTCTTTTCCAAGTGTAACTTTAGTTTTTTAAGGCCATTTTGCATATAAAAATATGAAATTATGTAGTATAATTTGATTTTGAATATATTAATTTGAAAATATGCAAATTTTAAGTAACTTTAATCAAACTTTATGCAACTTTTGTCAATTGTCATGTAACTTTAATCTAATTTTTTGTAATTTTAGTCTAATTTTTTGTAACTTTGGTCCAATTTTACGCAATTATAGTCCAATTTTATGAAACTTTAGTTCTTTAAAAATGTAACTTTAGTCTAATGTTTTGTAACTTTAGTCTTTTAATCTAAAATGTTTTGTAAGTTTTGTCTAATTTATCGTAACTTTAATCCTTTATGGTGTAACTTTAGTCAAAGTGTATGTAATTTTAGTAACTTTATTTCCAACCACCGCCACAGTCCCAAACTCGCCTGAAACCACCACACCGCCAATCACTGACCACCACGACACTAACCACCACCATGACACACCCACCACCACCACCACCACGACACAAATCTGAAGAAAAAAAGGAAAAAACGACCACGACAACCACCACCACCACGACAACCTTCTATACCGCCGTGAGGCACGAATCTGGAAAAAAAAACGAAAAAACGACCTTGCACGGCCAGATCTGAAAAAAAGAACGACAAACACAAACCAACAACAACACAAAACAAACCGGGAGCTCAAGGAAGGAAAAAAGGAGGAAAGGAGGAAAGGAGCGCAAGGGAGGAGGAGGAGGAGGCCAGAAGAGGTGGAGGGTGTATGAGGGAGAGGACGAAAGAGGTGGAGGACGGTGGGGAGGTCGGGGAGAAGAAAATGGTGGTGGTATGGTAGCGGCGAGGAGAGACAGGTGCGTGGTTGCGACAAGGCGGTAGTGGCGGCCGGCGGAGGAGGACCGAAGATGGAGGAGGCCGAGGGAGGAGTGGGAGGTCGAGAGGGGGGAGGACAACAGAGGGAGGAGGAAGGTGGTAGTGGCGGGTGACATGTAGGGTGGCGACGGCGTGGCGGCGGTAGCGGTGGTGGCGGAAGGTAGAAGCTAGGTATAAAAGATTTTGGGAAAGGAGTGGAGAGAGAAAGAAGAGAGAGAGTGTGGAGGCAAGTTATGTGAGAAAGGCTTAGGGTTTGGGTGGGTTGGGAAGCTTTTATAGTTAGGTTTTCAGATTTGTTCTAATCTTGACCCTTGGTTTGTTTGATCCAATGGTGTAGATTAGGACTTAGGGACTCAACTTAAAATGGTGGACTTACCTGATCTCATTTATATATATATATATATATATATATATATATATATATATATATATATATATATAGAGAGAGAGAGAGAGAGAGAAAGGATCAAGAGAGTCCATCCCAAAAGAGTGAGTCCATGAGTCCTCTTTAGAGCCATTAGATGGGAAAAATGGATGGCTGAGATTGGTGCTCCCTAAAGGTGATTAATGGGTTAATTTTCCACTCTCTCTCATCCTCACTAATTAACCACTAATCACACCCTAATTCAATATATAACATTTTCCACTCAACTCTTTCTCTCTCATCTCACATAATATCCTTCCCCCACCCTCTCTCTCTAAAACCCTAATAAATCAAAACCCAAATAAATCCTCCTCACCCTTCTCACTCACAACCACCCTCCCACCACCTCCTCCCACTACCACCACCCGAAACCAACACCACCGACATCCCTTCACTGTCGGATCCACTCCGACCCACCCCCTCACCTGCGGATCTGCCACACCCCGCCCCCCTCTGCCGCCACTAACCACCCACACACCACCCCGTCCCCCTCCCCTCTCCTACTCCGACCATACTCCCTACTCCATACTCTCCTCCTCTCCTCCACCAGCTTTCGTCCGTCCGTCTCCTCCGCTGCCGTCTCGCCAGCCTCCTGCCGCCTCCACTCCTCTTTCTACCGCCACTCTCCTTTCTTCTCCTTTCTTTTCTTTTTTTCTTTCCCAGATCCGGTTTCCTCCTTCTTGTTTTGATTTTTTTTTTTCATTTCTTTCTCTAAGATCTATTATTTATTTTTTCTTTTTTTCTCTTTTTTTTTTCAGATATTGTTTTGTATATTTGTTTTGTTTATCTTTTCTTTTCTTTTTTATTTTCAGATCTGAAAAAGTGTGTCAAACTTCATCTATTAAAGTATCACATATTGTCTATTAAAGTTACACATATTGTAAATTAAAGTAACACAGCTTCTCTATTAAAGTTAAACACCTTATTTATTAAAGTCACATATATGGTATATTAAAGTAACACAATTTATTTATTAAAGTAACACAAAATGACCTTAAAGTTTACACTTGTTGATAGTATTAAAATAACACACATTATTTACATCGTTTTTTTTCCAGATCTGATTAAAGTAACATGTTTTTTAAAAATTAGATCTCGTTTTTTTTTGTGTTTGATGTTATTTTTTCTTTTTTTTTTTTATATTTAGAATCAATGTTTTTATTTTATATCTTGTTTTTATATTTCAAAATTTTTATGTTTGTTTCTTTTTCAGATCTGAAAAATCACCATTTTTTTGTGGTTAGTGTTGTTGTTTAACTGAAGTTTCACCTATAATGACTGAAGTTTCACATATTGTAACTGAAGTTTCACATATATTAGCTGAAGTTTTGTAGCTGAAGTTTCACATATAGTAGCTGAAGTTTCACATATAGTAACTGAAGTTTCACTTTTAGTAACTGAAATTTTTATGTTTTTATTTTTTAGATCTCATTATGATTTTGCTTAAGTTACACTATTATGTTGTGATTTTAGTATGATTGATGGTGTATTTGGACTGAAGTTACACTATTTTGTACTGAAGTTACATTATTTTGGACTGAAGTTACACTATTTTGGACTGAAGTTACACTAGTAATGACTAAAGATAACATGTCTTAAAATTTCATTATTAAAAATTGAAGTTACACTTTTTAGGACTGAAGTTACACTTTTAGGGACTGAAGTAACACTATTAAGATACTAAAGGTATACTATTAACAGACTGAAGTTATGCTTGAAGTTGTACAATTAAGAACTGAAGTTATATTAGTAAGGACTAAAGTTACCAAAATATGCCTTAAAGTTAAATGAACTTAAATTAAAATTTTCAAATGACTAAAGTTACATAAACATGTCTTAAAGTTATATATTTATGTCTTAAAATTAAAGTTACACAAATACGGTTTGAAGTTACACTTGTAAAGACTGGAGTTACACTCATAAAAAGATTCAAATCATCTAAATTGTCTTAAGTTACAAAAATTCAAATGTGTACCGTCGAAATCATATTTTAGCTTGAAGTTACACAAATAATGGTTGAAGTTACCCTCAGAAAAGTCTAAAATCACATAAAATTGTCTTAAAGTTACATAAATTCAAATTCATATAGTCGAAATCACATTTTAGCTTGAAGTTACACGTATAATGGTTGAAGTTACATTCAGAAAAAGGCTAAAAGCACATAAACTTGTCTTCAAGTTTCATAAATTCAAATTTATGTCGTCGAAATCACATTTTAGTTTGAAATTACAAAAATAATGGTTGAATTAACACTCGTAGTGACTGAAGTTACACTCATAAAAAGGCTAAAATCACATAAAGTTGTCTTGAAGTTTCATAAATTCAAATTTATTTAGTCGAAATCACATTTTAGTTTGAAGTTACATAAATAATGGTTGGAGTGACACTCGTAATGACTGAAGTTACACTCATAAAAAGTCTAAAATCACATAAACTTGTCTTGAAGTTTCATAAATTCAAATTTATATAGTCGAAATCACATTTTAGTTTGAAGTTTCACAAATATGGGCTGAAGTTACACTCACAAATCTCCGAAATTCAAAAGTGCTCAAAAGTGATTAACTAAAGGCTAGAGAGAGAAAGTTAATTAATTAGTGCATAGGTAATTGATTAGTGTTAAGTGTGCTTTTGTCTCTACAATCTCATCCATTCATCTCCCTCATCCAATGGCCAAGATGAGGACTCATGGACTCACAAAAATTGGTGGACTCATAAGAACCTATCTATATATATATATATATATATATATATATATATATATATATAGAGAGAGAGAGAGAGAGAGAGAGAGAGAGAGAGAGAGAAAGAGAGAGAGAGAGATAAGTTCAGATGAGTCCACCATTTTGGTTAAGTCCCTAAGTCCTTATCTAGGCCACTAGATTATACATGAGATAAATGGATGAGACTAAAAGCATTAAAGACACTCAACTATCAATATTTAATACTAGATTTTCAATTTTTGTAATTTGAAGATAAGTCTTGTAACTTTATGACAAGTTTTTGTAACTTTATTATTTTACGAGTGTAACTTCAACTTTTAACAATAATGTAACTTTATTTATGTTATTCATTTTCGAGTGTAACTTCAACCTTTAATAGTGTAACTTTATGCTAATATAATGTATTATATATATTAATTTTAGTTTATGTAATTTTATGAAATACTTGAGTAATTTTATTTACTTACGAGTGTAATTTCAGTCTTTTGCAAGTGTAACTTTGGTTTTTTAAGGCCATTTTGAATATAAAAATATGAAATTATGTGATATAATTTAATTTTAAATATATTAATTTGAACTTATGCAAATTTTACTTAGGTTTAGCCAAATTTTAGGTAACTTTTGTCAAATGTCATGTAACTTTAGTCTAATTATTTGTAACTTTAGTCTAATTATTTGTAACTTTAGTCTAATTTTTTTGTAACTTTAGTCCACTTTTATGCTATTTTAGTCCAATTTTATGCAACTTTAGTCTAATTTTTTTTGTAACTTTAATCCTTTATTGTGTAATTTTAGTGTAAGTGTATGTAGTTTTAATAACTTTAGTTCCAACCACCACCACAGTCCCACCACCAATCACCTGCCACCACGACACTAACCACCACCATGACACACCCACCACCACGAGGACGACACAAATTTAAAGAAAAAAAAGAAGTAAAAAACGACAACCACCACCGCCACGACAACCACCTAAAACCGTGCGGCACAAAGCTGGAAAAAAAAAAAGGAATAAACAACCTCGCACGGCTAGAACTGAAAAAAGAACGACAACCACAAACCAAAAACAACAACACCAACCGAACCTACCCCAGATCTGAAAAAAAAAAGGAAATGAGAGGAGAGGAGGATGGGTGGCGGCCGAGAAGGGAGGGTGGCAGAGTGAGCAGGGGGGCGGCCGAGGGAGGAGGAAGAAGGCCGAGGGACGAGGGAGGAAGAAGGAGGCCGAGGGGCTAGGGAGGAGGAGGACGTGGAAGGTGGGAGGAGGAGAAGGAGGCCGAGGGTGGGAGGAGGAGAAGGAGGTCGGTGGAGGTGGAGGTGGTGTGGCAGTGCGGTGGCTGGCGGTGCGGTGCGGTGGCTCGGAGTTATTAGTGCGGATGCGGAACGGGAGCGGGTGCGGGTGCGGTGCGGTGGCTGGCGATGTGGTGCGGCAGTCCGGTGCGGTGGCTGGGAGATGGTGGATTGGATTTTTTGTTTTCTTTTGGGTAAATAGAGAGAGTGAAGAGAGAGAGTGAGATGAGAGAGAGTGAAAACTGAAAAGTGGATGAGTAGTTAGGGTTTGTTTTCTTTTTATAGGTAGGTTTTCAATTTTGTTTTAATCTTGGCCATTGGTTTGTTTGATCCACTTGTTTAGATTAGGACTTAGGAGTTCAACTTAAAATGGTGGACTTACATGATCTCATTTATATATATATATATATAGAGAGAGAGAGAGAGAGATATAAGTTCAGATGAGTCCACAAATTTGGTTGAGTCTATAAGTCCTCATCTAAACCACTAGATTATACAAGAGATGGATGGATGAGATTAAAAGTATTAAAGACACTCAAGTACCACTAATTAATACAAGATTTGAATTTTTGTAACTTGAACATAATTGTTGTAACTTTATGACAAATTTTTGTAACTTTATTATTTTACGAGTGTAACTTCAAATTTTTACAGTGTAACTTTATCTAATTTATTCATTTTTGAGTGTAACTTCAACCTTTAATTGTGTAACTTTAAGTTAAAATAAAGTATTTTATATATTAATTTTAGTTTATGTAATTTTATGAAGTACTTAAGTAATTTTATTCATTTACGAGTGTAATTCCAGTCTTCTCCAAGTGTAACTTTAGTTTTTTAAGGCCATTTTGCATATAAAAATATGAAATTATGTAAGATAATTTGATTTTGAATATATTAATTTGAATATATGCAAATTTTAAGTAACTTTAATCAAACTTTATTCAACTTTTGTCAATTGTCATGTAACTTTAGTCTAACTTTTTGTAATTTTAGTCTAATTTTTTGTAACTTTGGTCCAATTTTATGCAATTCTAATTTTGTGAAACTTTGATTCTTTAAAAATGTAACTTTAGTCTAATGTTTTGTAAATTTAGTCTTTTAGTCTAATGTTTTGTAACTTTAGTCTAATTTATCGTAACTTTAATACTTTATGGTGTAACTTTAGTCAAGTGCATGTAATTTTTAGTAACTTTAGTTCCAACCACCACCACAATCCCAAACTCGCCGGAGACCATCACACCACCAATCAGCGACCACCATGACATTAACCACCACCACCACAGACCACGACACAAATCTGAAAAAACAAAAACCGATTTGAATCCACCTAAACCACAACACCCACCTCCCCTCAACGACCACCTCAACACCCCTACCACACCACGATGACCTCCTCGACACTCACCTCCTCTCAACAACCCACCGCGACCCACCAAACCCACTACTTACTTCCCGCCACTAAAAAAACCGCAATAAAACCCCCTATAGAGCAGATCTGGAAAAAACCAGATTTGAAAAAAAACATGAAGAGGCGGCGGAACTCGGCCGAGGGAGGAGGAGGCTGAGAGGAGGGTGGCCGGGAGTATGAAGGGTGGAGGAGGCCGGTGGTGCAGCGTGAGGAGGACGACAGAGGGAGTCGGAGGAGAAAGGAGGACGGCGTGAGGAAGGAGGAGGAGGGAGAACGGTGTAGTGAAGGAGGAGGAAGAGGGAGGAGGGCGGCGGTGCGGCGTGAGGAGGACGACAGAGGGAGTCGGAGGAGAAAAGAGGACGGCGTGATTAAGGAAGAGGGGGGAGAACGGTGTAGTGAGGGAGGAGGAAGAGGGAGGAGGGCGGCGGTGCGGCGTGAGGACGGCGACAGAGGGAGTCGGAGGAGAAAGAAGGACGGCGTGATTAAGGAGGAGCAGGGAGAGCGGTGGAGTGAGGAAGGAGAAAGAGGGAGCAGGGCGGCGGAGAGAAGTGGAGAGAGAAAGAAGAGAGAGAGAGAGAGAGAGAAAGGCACTTTGTGTGAAGTTGATTAGGGTTTGGGTGGGTTTGGTAGCTTAAATACTAAGCCTTTTTATTTTGTTTTAATCTTGACCATTGATTTGTCTGATCTAATGGTTTAGATTAGCACTTAGGAACTCAACTTAAAATGGTGGACTTACATGATCTCATTTCTCTCTCTCTCTCTCTCTCTCTCTCTCTCTCTATATATATATATATATATATATATATATATATATATATATATATATATACACACACACAATGCAATGTTTATGATTTTTTGAAGATTTTTCAACTTTTTTGAGCTTTTTGTTTGAAATACTCAACAAATATATACAAAAACTTTCAAATATGCACAAATGATATTTCCCTCCCCACACTTAGACCGAACATTGTCCTCAATGTCCAAGTGTAGGGGTAGAATGAGCAAAATAGAAGAACATGTTTTTGTAATTTTTGATATGTAAAAAAAAAAAATGATTTTGAATTTTTTGAGTTTTGAAAAATAAAATAACATGTTTTTGTGATTTTCAATAGCAAGAGTATGTAAATGACAATACAAAATTGAAATTAATCTAGACTAAATGCGAACTAACTATATGAATGCAATTCCTATAGTGGCATATATTACAAGGATTTAAAGCTAAATCAATTAAATGAATGCAACTTTATGAATCTAATCGAAAATATATTACACTTGAGTATATGCAATGCTAGAATGTAAAATGCATGAGAAGTTTGGATTTTGGGATCATACTTGTGTTTGAATTTGGTAGGGAGAAGATGAGCCATCACTCGGTCACCTAAGAGTCGGTTTGGTACTCCAACTTCTCATCGTCATAAAACTCGGTCACACGTATAAGATCATCCGTGTTCATAGGAGCTTCCCCCGTCGTGTCACCTCCCGACCGGGTCATTCCTTGGTCACTCTCAAAATCCGGTCTTTGACCGTCGAACCATTGTGAAGAAGTCCCCTCGTCTTGCATAGGGACCGATGAAGAAAAGGCGGGAGCCGCAAAGTAATTTGTTCGGAGATGGATATCTCCATAGACGACCCCGCCATCACGGCCCGAATAGCCGCCATCGGGCCACATGAAATAGGAGGGGTGAATGGCATCAGGGTTCATATAGCCCCGCCTACAAAATTCGTCGTCGACGGGGAATTGGCCGGTAGCTTGATCATGGTAGATAGATCCGGTCAAACTTCTTCCCTAATTCTTGGCGCTGACTCGCCGCCATAGTCATTCCAAGGTTCATGTTATCCATCCAAGTGACAAGGTCGGGATAGAGGGGAAGGTGAGAAGATTGGCTTGTTGAGCAGTCACTTTGGTGTTGTGTCCAAGGTGGCCGACGGTTGTTGGAAAGGTTTTAATTTGTTGGAAAAGGTGAAGTGAAGAGTGGATAGTGTTTCTCCTTGTCTATCCCTCCTGTAGGTTTGAATTGGGTCGCTTTGAGGGTTTTTTTCTTCTAATTCGAGAATATAGCGCGCTTCCCCGGGCGTATTTCATTTTTTGGGTGTTAGGGAGCGGGATTGAGTTTTTCTTATTCACTTGCAAATACTCAAGGCCATTCACGGGATGCGTTTTTATCCAATCTAATTTCCCGGCCATATACTCTCTTGTCAAGAAGGCATCCCCGCGTAAAAAAAACAAAGGTGGAAAGGTCGAACATAGGGTTAACACATCGGGAAATGCGGGTAATGACTCCACCCACATGAATAGGGACGCCACCCACCGGTGCATTAGCAATTTTCAAGAGGTGAAGGGCCATGTGGTGGGCGATAATAATTTGAAAATCGGGTTTTTGCTTGTAGATATATGATCCTAGAACTTCTAGCTCATCAACCCGAAATGCCCAAGGTTCATCCCGTGCAAAGACTGTACACCCCATAAACCTATGCCATACCAGCATCGGGGACTTATGGCACGAGGTTCTCGGCCGCTTTCGCCCTTGTCTGTCATCTAACCCCGAAATCGCCCTTCAAATATCTTGATATTTAAAGTCGTTAGGCACTCTATGGGTTTTGGGGTTTCCCTTCCAAAAAATTGGGCAAGTTTAGAAAGGGGAGGTGGTATTCTTTGTTCATGAGACGGAAGTGAATCTTCGCCACTAACCCCGAAGTGTTATGTTTCTCAATCCAAAGAGAACTCAAGAATCGGCATTTGAATACCCCGTGAGAGTGGTATTCTTTGTTCATGAGACGAAAGTACCTATACCTGAGGTACTTTTTATGTCTACCGAGCAACCTGCAAAATCGGCATTTGAATACCCCGTGAGAGTGAAATTGCAACCCATAGGATACCATAAATATAGGTCTTGAGTTCCAATCAAATAACAAGAATACACTTAACTACAATTAAATGTGCAATAATTCTTTAATTTGGGATTTGATTGAAACCTAGCACACAAACACACTAAAAAGAATATATGGATAACTAGCGATAAGATATAGAAGCGATCCTATCATACCTCGATATACCTTCTCGTCAACACCCTTACCTTTCTCATCCTTGTCAAGTTTTAATGTTGTTGACATGGGTGTAGAGAATGGATTTGCAGTGGCCATCCCAATTTTCTTTAGCATCTCCTTAATATACTTGCGTTGATGAATCATTTTGCCATGTTTCGTTTGCTTGATTTGGAAAAATCCTAACTCGCCCATCATGCTCATTTTAAACTCGGATTTCATAAGATCTGAAAAGTACGCACATGACAAGTCATTAGTTGCTCCAAAAATAATGTCATCTACATAGACTTGAACAACTAATAAATTATTCTTTTCCGATTTCAAAATTTGAGTTTTATCAATCGATCCTCTTTGAAATCCATTTTCAAGAAGAAACTTTGATAGTCTTTCATACCAAGCTCTTGGAGCTTGTTTAAGACCATAAAGTGCCTTATCAAGTTAAAAAAAATCTTAATGAGGATAATTTATATTCAGAAAACCCGGAGAGTGTTCAACATATACTTCTTCTTGCAAATAGCCATTAAGAAACGCGGTCTTAACGTCCATGTGAAAGAGTTTGATACCCATAGGTGCAGCAAACGCTATAAGAAGACGAATAGCTTCAAGTCTAGCCATGGGTGCAAAGGTCTCATCATAGTCGATGCCTTCTTGGTGATTGTAGCCTTGCACCACGAGTCTAGCCTTATTTCGATCAATCACACGTGTGTCATCCAATTTTTTTCGAAATACCCATTTGGTTCCTATGACGGAACGATCTTTTGGTCGTGGTTCCAGGTGCCACACTTTACCTCTCTCAAACTGGTTAAGTTCCTCCTGCATGACCAACACCTAATCAGGATCATTCAATGCAGCTTTAACATTAGATGGTTCTAATACATATAGAAAGGAGCAATGAGCACAAAAATTTCTAAGTGATGATCTAGTTTTAACTATATGATGTATGTCGGTTAGAATGTTTTCTATTGGATGAGAGCTTTGATGCTTCCATGGTAGAGGAACAAAAACATCTGACAGAGGTTTGGATAGAACAGTACTGGAAACTGTTCGATTATGTTCAAGTTCTTCAACTATCGTTTCTGACCCATCAGAACTACTGGATGCACCATTTGTATATGAATTAAACGGTCCTTTTGTCTGTTTTCTGTTAGCTGAACTTGGAAGTTCTTCATGATTTAACAGTTCGTTGGTATGTACAATTCTCCCTGAATCTGTGAGATCTTCAGCATTTGTTCCTTCCAACGACGAAGGTCCTTCTTCTAATTTAAGAGGAACACCATTTACAAACCTAATGTAAAAGTCATCATCATCCTGTAATTCAGCATTTATAACATTAGTTTCATCAAATATTATATGTACACTTTCTTCAAAACACATTGTTCTATAATTATAGGCTTTGTATGCTTTGCTTTCTTTTGAATATCCTATGAAAACCGCCTCGTCGCTTCTTGTATCAAATTTTACTAAATTATTTTTACCGTTATTGTGAACAAAACATTTTGATCCAAAGCAGCGGAAATGTGAAATATTTGGCTTTCTCCCATAAAGAAGCTCATAAGGCGTTTTCTTAACGATAATTCCAATTGAAGCACGGTTATGAATATAACAAGCTGTATTCTCGGCTTCTGCCCAAAAGCTACGCGGCAATCCTCTACAAAGGAGTATGGTTCTTGACATGTCTTCTAATGTTCTATTCATTCTTTCCACTACTCCGTTTTGTTGTGGTGTCCTACGAGCGGAGAAATTATGATCAATGCCATGTTCCCTGCAAAATGATATAAAGAAATAATTCTCAAATTCTCTACCATGGTCGGTTCTAATGGAGATCAATTTGTGACCAAGTTTATTTTGGAGCTTTTATTAAAGAATGAAATTCTTTAAAAGTTTCACTTTAAGCATGCAAAAAAAAGGTCCAAACAAACCGTGAATAATCATCCACTAGAACGCATACATAAAGACTTCCACCTCTGCTTCTAATCCTCATCGGACAACACAAGTCCATTTGAATGAGTTTTAGAGGCTTAGTAATGCTAACAAACCTTGTTTATTTAAAAGAATTTCGAAAATGTTTACATCTTGCACAAAATCCCTCATTTTCAAGCTTGATGGAGGGCAGCCCTTCTACTAAATCGAGTTTGTTAAGTTTGTTCAAGAAGGAAAAACCGACATGCCCAAATTTTTTTTGCCATAAATTAGGATCGTTTTGCATAACCAACAAACAATTAATGGTTTGCCTAGGAACACTTCGTAAGTTAACCACATATATGTTATTAACTCGCCTACCTTCTAGATACTAAGGGCTGCCTCCTCTCATACGACCCTGGAAAATGATTAGTTAGATGATTTAGGAACCCAGACAAGTTTGGGTCCCTTCTTATTGCGAACATGATCTAGAACATCCTTCATAATCCATATTTGCTTAACGATCTTTATGTAGTTATTCAAATATCCTAATCGTTTCTTACAAGCATTAAATACATGTTTACGCTTACGAAAGTCACTATCTATGAGTTTAGGCTTTCTGAGATAGACATTGCTGAAAGCATTCTGAATTGAACCGTCTGGTGGTCTATTTACTTTCTGTTCAGGAACCCAAACCGTACGATATTAAGGATCGTGTTGCTTGGAGTCAAAACAAGATTCGTACCCTAGTCCTAACTTCTTAGTATTGCTGGATTAACTAACTAAGAAATCAAGAACCGTATTACTCCCTTCCCATTTAGCGGTGACGTTTCTAGCATTACTTTGGTCGACTTCAAGGTTATCAATTTTTCTAAGAAGTCTCTTGTTCTTGTTAAGAAGATCGTCATAATCAACATTAATTCTATCAAATTTAGCACTGACATCAGAATAGGTAGTCGTTCTTCTAACACGCATATCTTTTATTTTAACTAATGTATCCGTTAAAGCTTGCATCTTATTGACTAGCAATTCGTTCTCACTGGCAAGTTCAAAATGAACAGTCTGTTCAACTCTTCGTTTTTCGATATGTTTCATATCACGTTTTAACTTAATGTTTTCCTCCGCTATACTTTCAACTTCAGTTTGCATTGCTTCAACACGGGTCTAAGGTCTCATCGAGTAACCTAATTATGTTTTCTTTTGACAAAGATCTAACACGAGTCTTAAGGTTAGAAAGACCTACCTCATCGTCAGATTCATTGTCGGAATCATTAGTATGTGCCATAAGACATCTAAGATCATCTTTGTGTGACTTATTTTGTGACGTCGATTTATAGATGGAACGAAGACATAATTTTTGTTCCTTTTATTCCTTAGGTAGTTCCTCGTCCTCAAATTCGGACTCGCCTCACACGGCGGCAATCATTGCACGTTTGTACTCCTGCTTAGATTTTTCACGTTTATCTCTAGATTTTACTTCTTCCCATTTGGGAAAATTTTGGATCTGATGATCACGATCTCCAAATTTAAAACAACTCATTCTAGGCATAGAGCGAGATGAGGAAGATGAAAATGAAGAAGGAGAAGATTTCTTCAATGAGAAATTTTTTAGCTTTCCTTGATTTGTTTTTTCCTGATTTTTTTTGCATTACGTTTAGATAACAACGCAACTTCCTCCTCAATATCATTCATTATCACATGAGAAGGCGTTCAAAGCCAAGCCCTTAGTCTTGGGTTTCTCTTCGGCATCATCAAGAGATATTTCGTGTGCCATAAGAGATCCCATTAAGGTTTCATAGGTGAGAGTGGTTAAGTCCATGCCTTCTTCAATGGTCGTGACCTTAGCTAGCCATCTCTTGGTTAAACTTCTTAAAATTTTACGGACAATGTCCTCAGTTTGAAAAGAGCGACAAAGATTTGAAAGTCCATTTGTTATACTTGAAAATCTTGAAGACATGCTTTGAATTGATTCATCTTTGGTGAGTTTGCTAGCAAAAAAGCGACATTCTATTTTTCCACTAGCAAAAGAGCAACAAAGATTTTAAGGATCTGTACTTAAGAGGTGGATGGGGTGAATTAATTACCCTTTTAAAAATTTTAAACACACTAATCGTAAACTAGTGATTCTAAACCAGTACTCAGGCGAATTAAACAGTTTCTTGGACTGTTTAAACAATAAATATTGTGCACTACTGATTTGAACTGATTTGAAATAACAAAACGAAAACAAAATAACGATCCAACGAAAAATAAGAACACAACAAATTTAAGTGGTTACACCTACTCTCTAAAGGCCTAGGTCCACTATCTCTCTCATTAATATCTTCCTTATAAATCAATCCTGATTACAAAGAAGACCCCACGATCAACGCGATCGTGCGACTCGAGTACAATCCCGTACCTTAAGATCTCTTTCTCATAAACTAAAAATTACAACTCTTTGTCTCCTTATAAGGTTCACAAGATATAACAATGGAGAACAATATAACCTAAGAGACAACTTTACTAAGAGCACATTGATACTTTAAACAAAGAATTAGTTAACAAGTTTTTCCAAAATATTTTCAAACAAAATAAAAGCTCAAAAACTTGTTGTATTCAACGTGTGATTTTTTGCAGTTCAAGGAATAAACTTTTCAGAATAAAACTTTGTGCTTAAATAAAACAATAAAATATTGAGAGTTTCATAAAACAAGGAAAGTATATTCTAGAAGATAAAATATCTTCTACAATATCTTTTTTATATTTTAATCCATAAAAGATAGACTTTTGATTTTCACAAACACTTCCATATTTTTCCAAAACTGAAAGAGTATACGTTAAACCCAATGAGTATATCAGAAAATCTTTTCTTAGTTCACACAAAATATCTGGATAAAAATATTCAGCGTTTACGACTTTTCAATATCAAGAATTACACTTGATTTGAACAGTTTGTCGAACTGTTTAAATCAGTCTAACAAGTTATGCTCAAATTTAATCATCCTTACAAAACTAGACGCAAGACACTAGACTAAGCTTAAAGCTACGAAACCATCAACTTTCAGCATATCTCTTGTCTCCTACAAACATTAATAGCCAAACACAACGCAATCAAATAAGTTAAAGATCGAGGACTTGTCATCATCAATAAACACAATGTAACAGTGCCATATTGTAGGGTTTACCTACAAGCAAAGGCAGAGTTACAATTTCAACTTAATGAGGACAAAAACTTTTAACTAAATGTGTATGGGTAATAATATAATGCAAACTTGAAAAATTTGAACATTTTATCTCAAAATTTTAAAATTCACCCTTTAGTAGGGACGAGCGCCCTCCTGCTACCTTTTCCCTAGCTCAACATTGCTTCCTGAAACCACATACTCCGTACATAAATCATTAAACCATTTTAAATTGACAATTTAAATTCTTTTCGCATTTCACATCCTTATATTTTGATTTGAAAGAATTTTAAACTAAAAAATTAATTAAAAGATTTAAATAATAGTATGAAATGTTTATTTTAATGAAAATATTTTTTTACCCGAAACTAATACGGAGTAATTATTTGCTAATAATATTATTTTTTTACCCGCAACTTTTTATCATAAAACATTAATAATTCTATTTATCATATAAAGCCTAAAGATAGATCTTCTCTGATGAAAAGTTGTGCAAATTTTATTTATATTTTAATATAAAATAATACTCATTTGCACTCGAACATACTTATAGAATAAACTAAAACATTAGGCCCAATCATAGGTTGTAATGTATTAGGTGTGGCAATTTTGACTTTGCCACTAATGATATAGGTTGTAGTATTTTAGGTGAGACAATTTGGAGTATTATATATGTATGCGATTAATTAATGTTATCTTGAGTACCATAATATAATTTATATTTCAAAAGTGATAGTTATTATTACTCTAACATCATTTATATTTCAAAGGTTATATTTACTATAACATCATTTATATTTCAAAACTTATACTCCCTCCATTTATATCCTAATACACCATTTTCAACGAACTTGACATGACGAGAGACATAAACTTTGTGGATTATAGGGTCAAGACAATAAAATGCACTTTGAGTGGGCGAGTAGCTAAAAAAGATATACAGTTTAGACCAGGGTTCAATTATGTTTGTAGTGTATGGCAGGAGCCAAGGAAAGCAAAGGCAACCAAAACTACGTAATTTGAGATAGTTCAGGGGGGTTGGCCAAAAAATTTAAGGAAGAGCAAGGAATAGTCTAATGTTGGTCTAGGTAAGCAATTAATAAGATAAGTCATGGTGGTAAAAGCATGAGGCCAAAAAGTGTATGGTAAACGAGCGTGGGTAAGGAGACTTAGACCTGTTTCAACAATGTGACAGTGTCGTCTTTCGGCATACCCATTTAATTCGGGTGTGTGTGGTGGTGTGGTGAGGTGGCTTATACCATGGTCATTGTGTGTGTGTGGCATCTTAATATATTCGCCCCCATTGTCAGAGAAGAGTTGTAAAATTGGACGATTAAAATATTTTTCAACAATCTTACGAAAACCAATAAAAATTGTAGTAGCATCGGATTTTAGTTTTAACGGAATAGCCAAATGTATTTCGTAAAATGATCGACAAAAATAATAATATTTGAATGAATCATAGGAATTAATAGGTGAGGACCATACATCGGTAAATATTAAATCCAACGGTGCTTTAGAAATTAAAGACGATGAAGAAAATTCTAGTTTGTGACTCTTGTGAATATGACAACAATTACAAGAATCTAAAGACGAGCTAATAGTTTTTATTGAAAAATTAGAATGTAAATAGCGTAAAATCTTTGACGAGGGATGACCAAGACAATGATGTCACGCTAGGTTGGGTGAGAGTTGACTCATGTGTGCAGATGTTTGAGGGGGAAGCCATTCACGGAGGGGAAGCCGAGATAGGGAATGGTGATTGCTTGGTGTTATGTTTGTGGGAAATGTTGAGGTCTCTTCCCATATGTGTGTGAGGGGCACTATCCCACATTGGTAGAATACAAGTGAAGGGACTAGTTTATAAGTAAGTGGGCTACTCCTCCTATCACCAATTGGTTTTAGGATGGAACCTCACTTGCTTGTGGGCCGGTCTCATGCACCTAATTCTATAAGCCCGCTGCGGAGGACTCAACAAATGGTATCAGAGCCGACGGTTCGGCTTGGGACCGCAAGGTGCGATGTGGTGATGGTGCTCGAGATGACGCGGAGTAGCGTCGTGGTTGCGGAGTAGCACCACCGCTGGACTCTCACCCTTGGTCAACCAGAGATGCGAAGTAGCATCGTGCGGAGTAGCCTGGTTGGCCCGACACGGGGTTGTGTCGGGTGCGGAGTAGCGCCAAGTGAGGGGGAGTTTCAGCACACACAAATGTGAAAAGGGGAGATTGTTGAGGTCTCTTCCCATATGTGTGTGAGGGGCACTATCCCACATTGGTAGAATACAAGTGAAGGGACTAGTTTATAAGTAAGTGGGCTACTCCTCCTATCACCAATTGGTTTTAGGATGGAACCTCACTTGCTTGTGGGCCGGTCTCATGCACCTAATTCAATAAGCCCGCTGCGGAGGACTCAACAAGAAAGCTCAAAATTAATCAATTTTTCGTGAAGGACATCGAATGAGATGAAATCATCTCGAGCATCAACAGCATCAATAACGGAGTTGTAGGTTTCGTAGTCTAGACCACGAATGATTTTAGCAATAATATCCTAGGGGTCCATGGGTTTCCGAGAACGGCGAGTTTGTCAGTGCAACTTTTGATGGTGTGAAGGTAGTCAGTGACGGTTTGGTTAGTGATTTTGGATAGGAATTCAAGACGATCTTTGACTTGGAGGATATGGAGTCGGGTTGATTCACTACAAGAGAAAGCTCGTTTTGCGACGGAATAATCCGTCGCAAAACATGGTATTTCCGTCGCCAAAAACAGTTTTGCAACGGATTTACGACGGATCTTGTCTGTCGCAGATTTTCGTCGCAAACAGTAGTTTCTGCGACGGATTAGTCCATCACAAGTTATCTGCGACGGAATATCCGTCGCCAACTGAAATAGCGACAGATGGCAGGTGACAGTCAAGTCAAACAATAAGTCAACTTTTGCGATGGAAATTCCGTCGCAAAACTTGACTGATTGTTTGACATGACTGCCACCTATATTGCACTGGACCACCCATTTTCAGTTCATACGTCAGAATTGGTAAATGCTCCATTGAGTTAAAAAAAAAAGAAGGTGGAAATATCTTCCCTAGCTTGCAAATGATTTCGGCAATGTTGTTCTCGAGATTAGTCATTTTTTCAACTTGTATCGATGAAGTACACAAATCTCTGAAAATTTGGCTAATCTCAGTTATTGCATTCCACTCATTCTTCGGGAGAAGGTGCTTTAAAGCCACTGGAAGTAAACGCTCCATAAACACGTGACAATCATGAATTTTCAATCCATGTAGTTTCAACTCTTGTTTATCAACACATCTACTCGGAACTGAAGCATAACCGTCCGGAAATCGCAAATTGGATATCCAATCACACAACACCTTCTTTTGTTATTTATTCAAAATGAATGAATCCATTTTTCGCTGTTTAGAACAAACTGTCAACATGTCCTCTTGTGCCTGTGGGGTAAACTTTGTCTTGTTTTTCACATCCATCACCGTGTGAATCAGTTGCTCGAAAAAGTTTTTCTTGATATGCATTACATCAAGGTTATGACGAATTAATAGTGTTCTTCAATAAGGAAGCTCCCAAACAATGCTTTGTTTCCACCACCCGATTCGAGAAACTTTTAACGAGTCCATTTCAGCTTTACTTGCATCCACAATTTTGGGCAAATGCTTCACACAATCCCACACTTCTTCACCCGTTAATCTTGTAGCATCAAAATCTTTCTCTACTCGTCCTTTTCGAAAATTCACTTTATCTTTGTGGAAAACATGATCAGGTTGTAAAAACTGTCTATGACAATCAAACCAACTCCATTATCTACTTTTATAAAGCCAAAACGACTTAGTCTCCTTCTCCATACAATATGGACACACATGTTCACCATCAGTTGACCAACCCGATAACATGCCGTAAGCAGGAAAGTCATTGATAGTCCAATAGTACGGCTCTAAGATCAAAGTTCTGCTTTCTGGAGACGTCGTATGTGTAAAACCCTGTCTCCCATAACTGTTTCAACTCGCGAATTAACGGCTGTAAATAAACGTCAATGTGTTTTTTGAGACTCGACGGACCGGGTACAAGTAATGATAGTAACATAAACTGTCTTTTCATACATAGCCAGGGTGGTAAATTGTATGGAGTGAGCATTACCGGCCAGCAGGAGTACGACTTTCCGTATTGACCGAAAGGTACAAAACCATCGGTACAAAGACCAAGTCGAACATTTCGAGGCTCACTTGCAAAAGAACGATAAATGCGATCAAAATGTTTCCAAGCCTCGCAGTCACTTGGATGAGACATTATCCCGGTGACACGTGGATTTTCATGATGCCACCGCATCTCTGCCGCAATTAGTTTTGTGGCATAAAGTCGTTGCAAACGCGGTCCTATTAGGAAATAAGTTAAGATATTTTTCCCAACCCTTTTGACATTTGCATTCTTTTGTTTTTTATATCGATCTCTACCACATTTTCTACACTTATAGAGAAGACTATCATCCTCCCAAAACAACATACATCCTGCTTCACACGCATCTATCTTTTCATAAGGGAGTTGAAGAGCTTTAAGAATATTTTTGGTTATATAGAAGTTACGCGTCATAACATGATTTTCAGGAATAATTTCCCCTATAAATGACGCGATACCATCTACACATTTTTGGGGTAGATTGTATTCACATTTCAAAGTTACCAACCGTGAAGCTTACTGCAACAAAGAGAGACGACTCCCCTCATACACCGGTTTATTGGCATGTTCGAACATTTTGAAAAAGTTTATTACATTAGGATTTGGAGATTCATCAACCACTTCGGCGTCAACATTTTCCATTCTAATTTGATTAATGTTGTCGCACAACGCATCCTCCACCATATCCCTATAAGGATTGTCAGACCTCTCCTCAACGGGAAAATTCTCACCATGACACACCCAATCATAATAGTCATCGCAAAAGCCCCAAAGCCCTAGGTGTTTTCGTACTTCTTGTTCGGCTAAAAATTTTCTATTTCTACACTTTACACACGGGCACCTAATTTCTTTACATATACCGTAATCTTCTTGTTTCTTAACATAATTAATGAATTCATTAACGCCCATTACAAACTCGTGCCTTAATTTTTTATTACAATCCAATCTTTCATACATCCACGCCCGTTGTACTCTTTTCCTTTCAAATCTACATACACATTTATAATTATTATTATCGACTTAAATAAATATTCAAAACAATAACAATAAGAACTAAAAGTGTACTAATAGCACCAACAACAACAACAACAACAACAAAAACAACAACAACAACAACAACAACAACAACAACAACAACAACAACAACAACAACAACAACAACAACAACAACAACAACAACTATCTAACATCTTCAACCTGCAAAAAAAAAAAAAATATTTCGAGCTCATGGGTCCTTATCTCTCCAACCTAAACCCATCTTTGAATCTTTCATACCATTAGTAAATACTAATCATTTAATTAATTGTTATGAGACGAAAATTCGGCAGCAGTTCCCTACAGTTCTCCAAATACACAATGTTGAATGACTTGTCACTCTACATATGTATTCAGAGAACATTAAAGAAACTGTCAACCAAAATTAATCGTCAAATAACAATTAAAAAAATAATTAGTATTTACCACCTAAATGGCATGAAAGATTCAAAGACAGTCCCAAAACGGGGACTATTCAAGAATTACACCTAATGTATAATTCTTGAACGGGTACTAGGTTTATCATATATGAACAACACAATTAATCAATAATAATGCAAACTTAAACATTAAAAAAACGCAATTTGCCTTTACAATAATTTTAACAATGACAATTAAACATAAATTATATTTTTATCATAAAACTATACTAACATAAACTATACTAATTATAGTATCATAAACTATACTAATTATACTATACTAACATAAATTATACTAACATAAACTATACTAACATACAACTATACTAATTATAGACTACTAACATAAAATTATACTAACATGTATAAAACATATATAGTATATTAATAATTATACTATATTAATAATTATAACAACTTAAAGGAGGGAGGGAAAGATGGGGTGGGGCCAGTGTAGCAAGGAGGGGGTGGTGCCGACAGGGGGGGTGGCGTCGGAGGGTGGTGGGGCCGGCAGAAGAAGAGAGGAGAGGAATAAGGGAAAGAGAAGAAAGAAGGGGAAGGGAAAAGGAGGAAAGGGGAGTGGGTAGGTGGCGCCGGCAAGGGGAGAGGGTGGGTGGCGTCGGCAAGGGGAAGGGGTGGCGGCGCCGGCAAGGGTAGATATGAAACAAGCCAATTTAAAGAAGAGGAAGATAGAGAAAGAGAGGCGTACCTATAGGGTAGATCCGGTGGTGTAGATGCGGCTCCGGCGGTCTGGGGTTGGGTTGGCGCCGGTGGTCTTGGGGGTGGCTCCGGTGAGATGGACGATTTGGTGAAGATTTGGGATTTTATTAAACGAAACACGGGGAGAGAGAGAGAGCGTTGTGTGGATATATCAAAAAATCCTGCGACGGAATTTCCGTCGCACTTCCGTCGCAATATATAAAAAAAATTTGCGACAGAATTTCCGTCACAAGGAAACTGTCACCAGTCCTTTTTCAGTTAGAATATCATAAGTCAATAATTTGACCTTGCGACGGAATTTCCGTCGCTAATTCCGTCGCAGAAGTGCAAACTTGTGACGGACTTGCGACAGAAATTACGTCGCAGACTTTCCCGCCATGTGAAATGTCTAGGCGCCATGGCTGAAAACTCTGCTACGGAATTTCCGTCGCAAGTTTGCATTTCCGTCGCAGGATCCGTCGCAATGTCTCTTTTGCTACTGTATTTATGTCCGTCGCAAATATTCCGTCGCTAATGAAGCATTTTCTTGTAGTGATTTGGCATAGGTATTTGAGAGGACGGTTCATACCTATCGGGAGGTGGTGACGCATAACGTGACCATGAGTCTCTGGTGAGAGAGTGCCTAAGATTGAGCCTTTGAAGAGTTGGTCTTGGCGTTTCCAAGACATGAAGGCGGGGTTGGAGACGGTGTTGTTTTTATCGGTTTCGGTGGGTTGAGGTATGGTTTCAGATGGGCAGGTATGTGAGCAATTGAGAAATTTGAATAGGTCGTATCCATTAAGAAGCGACGATACTTGATCTTGCCATTGCATGTATGTCAAGGGTGTGAGTTTGTCCACAATTGAGAGTTTGACGACATAGAGTGGAACGTTGGGTTCATGAGTGTTGGTGATGATGTTGTTGGAGCTCGACATTGAAGGCGGTGAGATGAAGCGAAGGATCTGCATGGTGAGTTGTTTAGGGTTTTTCGAGAAGTATTAGGATTGTTAAATTCCTAATACCATGTAAAGTATATGTGAATTGTTATAATTTTTATTGATAAATAATTACAAGGGTTACATATGTTTATATAGCAAAGTACAAGAAAGATCTAGAGACGATATTTACCTAAACATAAAAGCTAGAAATAGGAAAGATACACTTATAGGAAAATACAATAAGACGGAATATTAACAAAGATTTATTAACAATGATATGGAAAGAATAGTATTTGGAAATAGTCTTAACAGTTGTTTGGTTCATGTAGAAATTAAATATATTCCTATAAAATGACATTTCACATGGCCTCGTTTTTTTCATGCATATATTATTTTATTGGTTATGTGAAAATTACTTTACCTAGTTAACTTCTTTCACATCTAACCCAACTATGGATCAATATGAATCTCACTTCATCTGATTATAATTTATGATCAAACTATACCTTCGTTGACGCGAAATAGCACAAATTGAGACTAGAGATAACCGGAATGAAATTTGCCCCATTTATCCCAAACCGAACCGATTACCGTTTGCAAGGCTTAGGAGTAGTAGACTAGTAGGCATTGGAAAATTTATTTATTACGAATTTAAAACTTATACATTTCTAGAAAAAAGACAATTAAACATTTTTGTAATTGTAGGAATTCTTAATTCTCAATGTTCCTCATTTTTTTAAAAAAAGAAAAGAAAGTAAAAAACAATTTAGTTAATCGGATAGTACAAAACTAGTTGTCAGCAACTACATGTTCATCCCAAGTTATTAGAACCAGTAATAATATTACCCCTTTTCATCCAAGTCAAATGTAACATTTTCCTTTTGCGGACCATCTAAATTAAATTACCGATTCGGTATTTAATAAAAAAAACATTACTAAAGACCATTCATACACTCTCATTATTTACATATTTTGTCATCATGTGCCCTCATTAAGTTGTAAGTGGACCACTACATTTTCAATCATTACCCTGATTTTTTCAGAAAATTTTTCTTAAGTAGGCTTTGAACCATACTTATTTACAAAAGTAGGGTTCTTTCATACTTATTTACAAAAAATGGGTCCACGTCAGCAAATTTTTTTTTTTTGATGTCTGTTCACTCAGTCGCTGAACCATTCAGCGACTGAGTTCTTTGGTGTATTTTTTTTTTGACGTCAAATATCAGACCTTTGGCTGAAGGTCTCTCATCATGCTCAAGGTCTCAGTCGCTGAATGGTTCAGCGACTGAGTTCTTGGCTGAAGCTATCAAAACACGCGAAACCCCCTTCCCCCATTCATTTATTCTAAATCCAAAAATCCCCAAATTAAAACCCCAACCCTAAAAAACCCGAAAATCCTTCATCCCCAATTCAACCCTAATCCACTTCATATCTTTTCCTAACTTCTTTCAAGGTATTGTATACTTGCATTTAACCTTTAAATCTTGTTAGTTTTATATGAAAGTTGTTTTAATTAGTAAATTTCTAGGTTTTTGCAATTAGTATATATTTTGTTCATTTGTTTGATTTTGGTCTTGCTAGTTGTTTATTTAGGTTCTTTTAGTTTTATAATAGGTAAAGTTTGAATATGGAGAAAACTAATTATCCCTTATGTTGTTACTCTAATGGTGAAATAGTTGTTGAAGGGGAAAATGTGTCTTACAAAGATGGTGAACCTTTTTTTGTTTTTGTCAATAGTAACCATAACTTTGATGAACTTACTTCCTTAATTTGTGAGGAGTTAGAGGTTAATAGAAGTGAATTTGGGTTAGATATTAAGATGAAGTATCCTAATGCTAGAGGCTACAAGGTGTTATCTTTGAATAATGATAAATCATTGAAAGCTTTGTGGGCTAGTGTTTATCAAATGAATGCCTCTTCAATGGACCTATACATTAGTTTGATACCCATCCAACAACCTCGTAACTTATTTACGAACATGTTAAATCAAGCTATGAGGGGTGAGAATCCTTTGTTTAGTGCTCCATTTTCTAGTAATAGTGTTGATCAAGAGCAATATGATTTGAATTCCAATGATGATGAGATTGATGAGGATGAGGATGAGTTATTGATGAATAAATCGGATGATGAGTGTGAGGATCTTGTTACCCCTTCTGCTCCTACAATTGAGTTTAGTCGGGTACCATCTATTGATTTGGAGTATGTTAATAGATGGTGTGGTAAGGTTGATGTTCCTTGTTATGATGGTGGGGAGTTTCTTGTTGGTCAAAGGTTCAATAATAAATTGGGTTTGTCACAATATGTCCGTCAATATCACATTGGCTTCATGACAATTTTCAAAACGTGGCAAACATTAATTCTCAATATCAATTGCATTGCCACGTAAGAGCTTATTTGCTTTATTTGTTTGGGGCTCTCTTGTTTCCGGATAAAACCGATAATACCGTGAGTTTAATTTATTTACCCCTTTTGGAGAATTTGGATCAAATAGACGACATTAGTTGGGGAAGTGGGGTCTTGGCATGCCTTTACCGAAATTTGTTTAAAGCCACTAAAGTTGATTGTATTGAAATAGCCGGCCCTTTACTATTATTGCAATTATGAAGTTGGGAAAGAGTGTCAATTGGACGCCCGGACATAGTTAGGTCCCGTGTACCTCGACAGGCTGGGGTAGCATATCCCCTTGGGAGTCAAGTATTGACTGGGGTAGATCCTTTGGCATGTAAATGGCTAAGAGTGCAACGGGGATTTAAAGATCATAGACTCGGGTTGGTAGTCATTAGGGACCTCTTAGACAAGATGGTGGAATTGCAATTCGTATGGCAACCATACACACCAAGTGTGGTACAACACCTCTCCCCAACATGTGTCCAAGACCAAGCCGAATGGACCGTTATTGCTCCGCTTATTGGAGGTTAAAAACAAAATCATCATAGAACTCAGTCGCTGAACCATTCAGCGACTGAGACCTTGAGCATGATGGGAGACCTTCAGCCAAAGGTCTGATATTTGACGTCAAAAAAAAAATACACCAAAGCACTCAGTCGCTGAATGGTTCAGCGACTGAGTGAACAGACATAAAAAAAAAAAAAATTGCTGACGTGGACCCATTTTTTGTAAATAAGTATGAAAGAACCCTACTTTTGTAAATAAGTGTAGGTCAAAGCCTACTTAAGAAAAAATTTCCTTTTTTCAACTCTTTTTTAAAACATGTGCCCCTCTTTTTATAATACATTTGATTTGGATGAAAGTGAGTATATAGTTCCTTAAAATACTTTTTTTTTTCGCAACCAACATATTAGTCTATTCCCTAGTTTCTTACCACTTATGTAACAAAAACTCTATAGCTCCTAGAAATCTGGGGTTAAGATAATTAAAGTTGTAAAATTATTAAATTACTCTACATGATTGAGTTTCTTAAATCAGTATTAGAGTAATTTTTCACATTTTTATGTTCTTTTACACATATCACCATCTAGACATATATTATACCTCTCCTAATTATTACGGAGTATAAACTTAATCAATTTCACTAAAAATAAGCTTTAGAGAATTTCTAACTCACGATATTGTTAGAATGCCAGTTAGCTTAATTAGTAAAGTTATGATAAATGATATTTGTGTGTTCTACTCAAACATGTAACTCTGTTAGCATCATAGTTGCTTCTATAACTCGTGTCTGAATAATAGCCAAACACAATAATTTGGTTTTATTTGTTAGTCCAATGTCAAGTTGAGTAGTATTCACTGCAAAGAAAAAGGGTTTCCTTAAATTGATTTGACCGCGCCGTAGGACTCTAACAGTCTAACACCAAGAAAAACACAAGATGCCGTATTTGGCTAAAACATGCATGAAATGTCAAAGCAGAATGCTGGTCTACGAAAGACGGCTTGCCAATAATAAGGATATCAATAATTACGTCCTTGATTACCTTAGCTTGTATCCACCTTTGGCTCCTTTTTTTGACGATTAGAATAAACTTCTCATTACATTCATACCTAGATAAGACAATACTTGCTTAGTTACTACTCATTAGTTAGACCGATTATGTATAAAATTTATATGAGACCATTCAATCATGCGTCCTCCACCTGCGTAATGAGACTTCTTTTGCCGGTAATAAAGATGTAACGTAATAAGGGAAGGATCGGTATACGCAGCGAAATAATAATTATATGATCTTTTAATTGACCTATTGTATTCAAACTGATGTAAATAAAAGAAATTAATTCACATATCTGGAATTAAGACGGATTAGCAATTAATTCCGAAAGTACGAAGTCTCTAGTGTATCCACACCGGGTAGAACTACACTCTCAAAGGTACTCGGAAATATGAGAAGCTTTGAGAAAACTCTTTTTTCTCTCTCTATATTTCTTGGTGGAAAACTAACTCAATGAATTGTCTTATTCCAATTCTCAACTCCAAATATTTATAGGGAATAATAAATATACTCTTTATTTTATTTCCTTATTTTAAACTTGGAATACTTTCTCCTTTTATTATTGTATCTTTTGTATTAGCAATTAATACAATAATATGTCATCTAGATACTTTAAATATTATCATATAATAATATAAAGTCATCTTAAGTGTAAACGTTAACCCGTAAGTGTGTGACCATCTAGGTTCAACATTAAGCCAGTAGTAATTAACGTTACCGATCCGATTGGGTCTGGGGCATAATTCCAACAATCTCCCACTTGACCCAGAGTCAATCGTCTTAATTACTAATCGAGGTTGGCGTCTAACAACACTCCTCAACGACTGGATAATGTGAATATCAACATCCGATGAAGACAAACCTGGTTAAGAGTAATGTATCATTTCCTTCCATCTTTCCAACTCCGGATCATCCTAGGGTATGGTTAAAAATTGTCAAACCCTGTTAGATAACCACTATGTTTCATGTCAATCAATATGGTTGGCGAATCGACTTCAAGAAACTCATTTCTTGAAACATTCATCTGCCTTGGCCAAGGTCTTGATACAACCAATAAGATTAATGACAACATAGAGTTCAAACTCGTTACCTCGAGTTGATGGATTCCATCCGACTCGCCACTAACTTCATAGGTACTCAATTAAACCCAATAACCGTTCACCTAGTATTTTTACACAGTAGTAGTCACGCATCAAAGTATAACAAGTATTCCATTAATTACAATGGTGAACTCAAGTCAAATTAAAAAAGAATTACATTCACTCCTTATGAGAATTTCCACTTCGACAGTTAATAGGTAAAACAACCACTGAGAAACCTTCTTTCGGTCAGTTCAATGATCACATCTCCATATGGTCACCTATACATATGACATAATGAATGAGATCCATTATATTCATCCAATGAATAAAGTTGTACATATATTAGTCCATCTGAATCATCAAAGCCCCTTTTGATAACCCTTGGACCAAGAACTTCTTTTGATCAAACCCTCTAATGTTTGACTCTCATTATTATAATCTCCATTATAATGTCAAGCATACAGTTAAATCAAGGACTTATCACATATGGTTCTCAAATACAATATGATAAAAAAAAAACAATGTCATTTTATTAATATTAATTATTAATAAATAAATAAAATGTGTTCAAAATATGTTACATAACGATTGGGTCTAGAGCATAATTTCAAAAATTATCTCCCACGTGACCTAAAGCCAACCACTCATGAACTTCAATCCAATACTCCACTTATGCTTGTCAAAATCTTTTGATACAAGCGCCTTCGTGAAGGGATCTGCGGGATTTTCTTTTCCTTCTACCTTTTGTACTTGAACATCTCCACGTTCAATAATTTCTCTAATCAGATGAAACTTTCGCAGAACATGCTTAGATCGCTGGTGCGACCTTGGCTCTTTGGCCTGTGCAATAGCCCCGGTATTGTCACACATTAAAGGAACAACTTCCTTCACCAAAGGAACTACACCAAGTTCAGTTAAGAACTTTTTAATCCAAACGGCTTCCTTAGCAGCATCACATGCAGCTATATACTCTGCTTCAGTTACCGAATCTGCAACGGTGGCTTGCTTGGAACTCTTCCAACTCACTGCTCCACCATTCAAAGTGAAAACAAAATCAGAGGTAGACTTGCTATCATCCTTGTCTAATGCAAAACTAGCATCAGTATAACCCAAACAATTAAGGTCATTGTCTCCATAAATGAGGAATTGGTCCTTAGTCCTTCTCAAGTACTTAAGGATGGATTTTACCACTTTCCAATGTTCCTCGCCTGGATTCCCTTGGTACCTACTCGCTACTCCTAGCGCGTAAGCAACATCAAGCCTTGTACATGTCATGGTATACATGAAAGCTCCCATTGCACTTGCATATGGGACTTAACTCATGCGTTCCCTCTCTTCTAGAGTCTTAGGACAATCCTTTCTAGATAGAGAAATTCCAGAGCCTATTGGTAAATAGCCCTTTTTGGAATTTTCCATGTGATACCTCTTTAAAATTGTATCAATGTACATAGACTGGGAGAGTCGAAGCAACTTCCTTGATCTATCTCTATAGATCTTTATTCCAAGAATATAAGTTGTTTCTCCCAAATCTTTCATGGAGAACTGTTTAGATAGTCAAGCCTTTGTCTCTTGCATGGTTGGTACACCATTTCCCATTAGTAAAATGTCATCAACATATAATACTAAGAAAATGATAATGCTCCCACTAACCTTCTTGTACACACATGCCTCCTCCTCATATCGCACAAAATTGAACTTTCAATTGTGTGAAAACGGATATTCCAACTACGAGAATCTTGCTTTAATCCATAAATAGATCTTTGAAGCTTACATACTTTATCATTAGAAGATGGCAATGTGAAACCTTCAGGTTGAGTCATATAGACATCTTCCTTTAACTCCCCATTGAGGAAAGTTGTTTTCACATCCATTTGTCATATCTCATAATCATAGTATGAAGCTATAGCAAGCAGAATCCGAATAGATTTGAGCATTCCCACAAGGGAGAATGTCTCTTCATAATCAATACCTTCCTTTTGATTATACCCCTTGGCAACAAGAAAGGCTTTATAGGTCTCAACCTTACCGTCTGCTCCAGTCTTTTTCTTAAACACCCATTTGCATCCAATGGGTTTTAAGTCTTTAGAGTTATCAACCAAAGTCCACACTTTGTTGATTTTCATAGACTCCATCTCGGATTCCATAGCCTTTAGCCATTTCTCATGGTCTGGACTTGCATAGCCTCTTTGAAGCATCTAGGATCATCATCAATGTGAGTTATATCATCAATATGATTAGCCTCATCATCTTGCACTAATAGATTTAATCTATCTGGTGCACGAATTTCCCTAACCGACCTTCTTAGAGGCGCATGTACTATTTGATTTTCCGGTTGCTCAGGTTCCAGGGTTGATTCATTAATCAACTGATTTTCCTCAACATTTGAGTTTTGACCTGTTAATGGCAACTTTACAACATCAAATAAAGGTTGTTCATTTGGCATCTCATGCTCCTGAGTTACCGTTGACTCATTGGTATCTTTGATCTCATCAAGATCTATTTCTACACCATGACTTCCTTCTTTAAGGAATCCCTTTTCTAAAAAGGTTGCATTTTTTGCCACAAACACTTTGTGTTCAGAAGGGTGGTAGAAATAGTATCCCATAGTCTCCTTGGGATAACCAACAAATCTACATTTGTCAGATTTAGCTTCAAGCTTGTCTGACTGCAGTCGCTTAACATAAGCTGGACAACCCCAAATCCTCAAATGCTTAAGGTTAGGGTTACGTCCTTTCCATATCTCATATGGTGTTTTAGTGACTGCCTTAGTGGGAACTTTATTTAATATGTACGCAGCAGCTTCCAAACCATATCCCCATAGGAAAATAGGAATATCAGTGAACCCCATCATGGATCTCACCATATCTAATAAGGTTCGATTTCTCCTTTCTGAAACACCATTATGTTGTGGCGTTCCAGGAGAAGTCCATTGTGACAAGATCCCATCTTGGCGTAAATAATCAATGAACTCATCACTGAGATACTCACCTCCACGGTCAGATCTCAGTGCCTTTATATTCCTATCAGTTTGTTTTTCAACTTCACAGCGAAATATTTTGAACATTTCAAAGGATTAAGACTTATGTTTCAAACAAATCCAAATCTTGACATATCATCAGTGAAGGTTATAAAGTAAGAATATCGACTTTTAGCTTGAACTTTCATTGGACCACATACATAAGAATGTATGAGTCCTAAAAGCTCACTAGCTTTTTCTCAAGTTCCAGTAAAAGGAGATTTGGTCAACTTTCCTAGGAGACAAGATTCACAAGTGTCATATGATTCATAATCATATTGACCAAGGCACCCTTCACGATGCAACTTGTTTACTCTTTTCTCACTAATGTGACCAAGCCTACAATGCCAAAGGTAAGTTTGATTCCCTTGATTATTTCTCTTCCTCTTTTGGCCAGAAACAGTCATAATAGGACAATTCACAAGCTCAGGTAAAACATAAAGACCAAATTGCAAATAACCATTCACATATAAATCATCACCATGATAAATAAAGCATTGATTATTATAGAAAATTGTTATGAATCCACACTTGTCCAAAGACGAGATGGAAACAATGTTCGAAACAAACTTAGGAACATAATAACAATCTTCTAAAGTTATGGTCTTGCCATTAGGCAGTCTAAGAAAGACGGTTCCTACAGCTAGGGCAGCAACATTTGCTCCATTCCCAACTTGCAGGTTTACCTCTCCCTTTTTTTAACCATCTATTGATCCTTAAACCTTGCAACATATTGAAAATGTCAAAGCTACTACCGGTATCTAATACCCATTTAGTAGTATCAATAGTTGTCAAAGAAATCATGAAAACATTTTTCACAATTGTTTTACCTTGTTGCTCGTCCTTCAGAGCTATCTTATACTCTGGACAATTTCTTTTCCAATGTCCTTTCTTCTTGCAAAAGAAACATTCATGCTCTGACTGGTCAGTCATCACCCTCCTACTCAAAGAAGCGATACTAACCATATTCACAGATCTAGATTTAACTAAGGACTTAGATATCTCATATCCAGTAGTCCTACTCCGAAACTCGTACATCTTCTTAAGATGTGCAATGATCTAGGAAAGAGTCATATTTTCATATTGCCTCTGAAGTTCAGGACTCATGGAGGCCAAAACAATGCACTTTGCAGCAGTACTCTCTTCAGAGTACTTTGCATATGCATCTAATGCACTTGCATTACTTTCTCCTTTTTGAGGTGCTACCATAGCGGGCTTATCGATCACATCGATTAGCTTTTCATGCATGTGAACAATTCTCAGGTTCTAGTACCAATCATCAAAATTGATACCATACAGTTTGTTAGCATCAAGAATGTTTCGCAGTGTAAAAATAGCTATTATGAGAAATCTGATACGAAGGAAAAACAGAAAACAAGAACACAAAACATACATCATTAAGACATGGACTTTATCTGAATGATAACAATAAACTTTAAAACATGAATAAGCCCCTTGGTAGTCAAATCGTTTCTCACACATAATTAAAGTTCTGGTACATTACCATTTATATTTCATCATATGAAATTAAACCAGACTCTATACTACATAGTCCCCTGGTAGTCAAGTCGTTCCTATGAGTATAGTTGAGTTCATCCATCCTTGTGACATAAAATTAGTTAATCTCATACCCTCTAGGTTGTCCCGACTATAAGTACAAAATTACATAGCTTTTCTTCACATTCGTATCATATACAATAGACAATATTATTTATCTCTGAACTACAAGTCCCGTGGTAGTCAGATCGTACCTTGTAAACAAAAATAAATTTTATTGACTACTTGGATGGAAAAGTCTCTTTGACAAAATATCGTATATTTTATCAATTACAAAACTCAATAATTCTAACTGGTCAAGATTTAAATTATTAAAACAATTTTAATAACAATAGCGGACATATCTTATATGGCCATCAATAACAATTATCGAAAGAACATATCAATACTTACAAATAACCAATTTGGATAAGTATCAGTTTGGTTTCAATTCAAACGCTAGAACGAAACGATACAAAACTTTCAGCAAATACATATGACATGACAAACAGGGAACACCTTCGCACATGTGTCGCATAATCAAAATGTTGTAACGGAGGCGTTCCGTTACCCAACGGTTAGTTGATTAGGGTAATAAGAACAAAATATAGCGAATAACAAATAAATATGACACACAGATATACGTGGTTCACCAGTAAAATAACTGTCTACGTCCACCCGGAAGGAGAGCAAATTTTACTATTGTGGAGATAATAGTACAAAAGTAGACTGGTACACACGCACTATTAAGAGCCAAAAGTATACCAAATTCTACCAACAAATATAGTAATCTCAAAGAGACTACCCAGACGAGATAAAGGACAAACGATCTTGAGGCCAGCAAGATCCGAACAAACTCCTTCGATCTCCAAATTCAGAAGAACTCCAATCTACTTGAGCCCGGAACAAACTGAAGTTTCCTCCCGAAGGGAACCTCACAAATCGACTCTCATAAGATTGTGCTCACAAGTATTATCTCCACCTCCTTCTTTTATTCTAGGCTAATATTAGGGTCTTTATATAGATTTATTACACCCTAAAATAAAAGACCTAGACTAATTAGGAAACAAAGACAATTAGAAAATTAATAAACTAATTTCCTAAACCAAATAAAACCCACGTATAGAAACTAAAATAAAAGACCATGCACAAGGAAACTCTAAGTGGGACCCACGCCTACTCAAATTTCCAAGAAACAAAAGACTAAGTCACTTAACAATGTCTATTACGTGAAATACTCCATGGCTTTCAACGCTTCTTCTTCTTGCCTTTACTTAGTCCGTCTTTGACACAAATTCAAGGCACAAATTCACAACAATCTCCACCTTGACTCTAATTACCCAAAAACAAACCAAACCAAGAAAAACCAAAATCAGCTTTAACAAGATCGATTATCAAGTCACTACCTATCCCAGTAGTCTCCACTCTGACTTGAACACAGCCCACAAAACGGACAAATGAACCAAGCGTGCAACAAATGTGACCAAATATACGAAGTACCAAATGTAGCAAGTTGTAACTACCAAACGTACTAAGTACCAACATATCTTCATACCAACAGGAAGGCCAAACGTAGCAACACTCCGAAGAGGACAAAAGCTACCAAACGCCAACACAAATATATGAGATACCAAATGTCACTAATGATGGAATGGTGTACCAAAACAACACACACAACATTCCAAAACAAAATTTCCTCCAAAACAGAATCATGGCCAAATGTAACGTCGTACCAAACTGCCCAAAAGGACACCAACGCCACGAACAAAACAGATGTTTCATTTAAGTATACTAGGTGACATGACCACCACAAATATGCATACACCAAGATAAAAAAAACTCAAGTCGAAACCAAAACAACATTATAAGCGAGCAAAAATTACCTCCATCAAAGGTACAAATAGTTAGACTAACAAGTCCAACCCAAAAGCTCCAAAGAACAAACTCCCTTCGAAGTTTCAGATGACCCCTTTCGAGATCCAAACGACTCTCTTTCAAGAGTCACAAAAGCTCCACCTGGAACCCAAATCGCCTTACTGAGACGCAAAACAGATGTTGGTAGCTTGTCTTGAAAGATCCATTAGCTTAACCAGTGCAGGAGGAAACTCCACCTTACTGCCAACACTACCATCCTTACACAAACTCACCAAACCCAAAAGCATGTCAACTTTCAAAATATTCGCTCCCAACATCTTTTCACCCATAATTCAACAAACCCAAATTAACGCCCTAAAACACAATGCGGAAGCAGAAGAGACCCAAGTTTGAACCTTGGGCTCTGATACCAATTGTTGTAACGGAGGCGTCCCGTTACCCGACGGTTAGTTGATTAGGGTGATAAGAACAAAATATAGCGAATAACAAATAAAGATGACACACAGATATACGTGGTTCACCAGTAAAATAACTGGCTACGTCCACCCGGAAGAAGAGCAAATTTCACTATTGTGGAGATAATAGTACAACAGTAGACTAGTACACACGCGCTACTAAGAGCCAAAAGTGTACCCAATTCTACCAACAAATATAGTAATCTCAAATAGACGAAAGATACTACCTTGCCGAGATGAAGGACAAACGATCTTGAGGCCAGCAAGATCCGAACAAACTCCTTCGATCTCCAAATTTAGAAGAACGCCAATCTACTTGAGCTCGAACAAACAGAAGTTTCCTCCCAAAGGGAACCTCACGAATCGACTCTCATAAGATTGTGCCCACAAATATTATCTCCACCTCCTTCTATATTCTAGGCTAATATTAGGGTCTTTATATAGATTTATTACACCCTAAAATAAGAGACCTAGACTAATTAGGAAACAAAGACAATTAGGAAATTAATAAACTACAATAAAAGACCATGCACAAGGAAACTCTAAGTGGGACCCACGCCTACTCAAATTTCCAAGAAACAAAAAACTAAGTCACGTAACAATATCTATTACGTGAAGTACTCCATGACTTTCAACGCTTCTTCTTTTTGCCTTTACTTAGTCCGTATTCGACACAAATTCAAGGCACAAATTTACAACA
>JAIUZE010019301.1:0-10548 GCA_022085475.1 Heliosperma pusillum
GGTTTCAGCACCATGGGTCAATGGAGATGAATGGTCCCCTTTACATAGCAGACTGTCATGACACTCTGTCGTACAGTGACTTGTAGAGACCCTTAAATCATTATTTTGATGCCTGGTCGTGGCAGGGTCTTTCTATCTTATTCCTATAAGTCGATTCTTTTGACTGGCGACCGTCTATCTGAGTCGTTGCAGTTTCCGATTGGTTTTGGTTGATGTTCTAGGCTGTGCCGTAAAAGGAGGCAGATGGACTTCTTCTGGATCATGGTGATCTGCATCATACAGAGTAGATGGATCAACAGGAATTGTCCACCCACGTTGGGTAAAAAACATCTTTAGGCCACTCGAGGAGAAGTTACTGTAAATGCGTGGCCACGCTCGGAAAGAGATCTATGGTAGATTTTCCGGTCAGACAGTTACTCTCCCTATCGAGAAAACCACTCTAGATATTGTCAATCGCAAGTGCGACCTGAAAGACAACTTGCGTTGAGTGGGAGATGTGATAAAGAGACAAGAGAATTGGTGACGCACACTTGTGTCAGACAAGTGGGAGATTGTTGGAGTAGGTGTCCTCCACAATAGTGCGCCACATAATAAATCTTATTATGGAATATAATTGGGATAATTATTGACTATATATATGATTAGTCAGTTGATTAACGTAAATCAATAACTGTTGGCTAACTAGAGTTTGACGTTATTGTCGTTTGACGGCGGTGATCAACTGATCCCTTTCGGTCACACCTAAAGGATGAAATCCAAATAGTAACTAATTATTTGTATATGATACAGTTAATTAGTACATTACATATATTCGATATGTACGAGAGTTAATTGTTCGAAATTGAGTTAAGAACTCAAATTCGATTAAGTTTATTTTTCAATTATGCGATAATTGACTAATAAATTTATATCTTATTTTAATACGATTAAATAAGATTCAACTTAGTAATTAATCGTTAAATTACTAAATTAGTTGAGGTTTTGAGATAGAGGTAATTAGTTGATTATATTTACAAGGAGTTGTAAAATAAATTAACTAAGCATTGTGGGACCCATTATATATTGATATAATGGTAAAATATTACTTAAAATGTTAAGTACATATTATTTATTTAATTGAGTCATATAAATGTTATATGATCAAATTAACACTTAATTATACAAGATAATTAACCATATGATCAATAAGTATTTGTGAGACAAATATCAAAAATCAAAATGGATCAATTTGAGGCTCACATGGCCGGTTGATGTGTAGTTGTTGGTGATGATTGTTGTTCTTATTCACACTCACAAGCAACATATGCTTATGACATGAATAGTAAACATGAAATCATTTTATTCACTACAACACATTACCACTTTGCATGGCAATAAAATAAGAAGAAAATATCACTCATTTGGTGATGTGAAAATCGGCCCTTGTGGCTATATATAGAACAATTGTTGTTCATTTCTTCTCTTGTTCATTCTTGCTTATTTGATCATACTTCTCTCTAAAACTCTTCTTCTCACTATAAACTCTCAAATACTAATATTTACTAAGTATTACTAGTGTAGTAATATAGTCATAATATTAGTAGAATAATATCTATCTTATTATCTAGTTAATAATAAGGGTAGATTATTTGGGTTAATCTTGGTGCAACTTAGAGGAGATCTTCTACATTGGAGATAGTTTGTGTTCATCCATATTTATAGCTCAAGAACAACAAGAAGGAGTTCTTGTTGTGCCCATATAATTTCCATATCAATGTGAGGAAATTTCTTCTTTTATATAAATGTCTTTATATTTGCATGCATGTTACATAGATCATACACTACTACAAAATAGACATAAGAGAACGGTTGGCAACCGTACTCTAATGGTATACAGAACCGTCTTGTAGCAGCCCGTGCTCTTAGCCTAAGAGAACGGTTGAAAAAAGGTCAAATCGTCCTTATATTTAGCAAAAAGAGAACGAGTCTAAGAGGTAACCGTGCTCTTTTCGCATGCAGGGCGCGCTTTAATGAATAAAAAGAGAACGGTTCAGTGGAGCAACCGTCTTCTTTGGTACAGCTTCTAGCACGGTTTTGGTACATAACCGTGCTCTTTCTTACCTTTTTTCCTAAATAAAATAATAAAAAGTACAATTGTTCGTGTCTACCCTGTACAAATTCAATGTAAATAGCTTTCTTATTTTATTTCAGAAAATCCATAGAAATTTACATCACAATCTGAATTCAGCAAATAAAATACACATCAAGTTTCAATCCATAAATTATCAAAGTAACTAATTTGAGTTCTTCTATCTTCTGACACACCATTGCCTAACATCCAAGTGCCAATTAATCCTCATTATCTTGCACCTCATGATTCTGCTCAACGGATAATTATAATCTATCTTTCAATGATATCTACAATATATATCAGGCAAACATATCTCTGCATAAGACGTTGTCAATGTATACAACATTAGATACCACGTCAAATAAAGTAATTTATAGAATATAAAAATAATAAGGTGAGAGTTAAGAGTTAAGAGTTAAGAGTTAAGAGATGAGAGTCGAGAGTCGAGACACTATTACCAAGAGATAGAGTGTGAACACATGAAAACCAACGACGACCAAATGCTCATGGGCAATATACTCTACTAGACGAAAGATATGCACAAAGCTCTAAACTTAAAACTTGTGAAGCAAAGTAAGAAGAAGGAAGCAATAACTGTAAGTATAAATATAGTTTGAAGATAGTGTCGAGGGCTTTCATAAATGCTACATGAAACTATAGAAGTGTAGATGCTAATGACACATGAGTCAGGGAGGTTCCCTGAAACCAAAAGAATCTTAAAAAAAGTTAGAATCAAACTTGAGATATAATAAATAACACAGTAATAACATGAAGCCTAACAAGTAACAACTTTAATATCCTCATCCTCTAAAGTTGGTGAACTAAGAACATTGACCACAACATTGAAAATCAAAAGGCTATGTAGATAAATATTTCAACAGGTAATAATATGAATCTCCGACCAGTTTGAAACTTTTAGTACTTTCATAAAAGAAAATCTTCTTGTTCAGATGGACAATATTCTACAGGATCAAAAATTGCCATGTAAGATGTAACAAGACTCGTAAAAGTGATGCAATATACACTTGTGAACATATATGTTAGAAAAAGGCAATTACCTCAGATATAGAGCAGGAGGGACATGCATATGAGCTCAATTGAAATGGATCTGCATAGTAACAAACCACTTCAAACACTAAGGTGGGAAAAGATAAGGCATGGTATGTGCTCAAAGACAGACATCTTAAGACTATGTTTTCAAGAAATTGAACAATTCATAAATTTTAATCTTTGGTCTGACTTACAATTACTTTTAGTGGGAGGAATTCACATTTACAATCTATTCAATAATTCCCAAATCTAGAAACAACTACTTCTATCTTAATTTCCATTTCTATTTTCAAGAAAGGTTAACCACATTTGAACTTTCAAGAGGTATGAGTCGCTTTCATGCAACATCAATTCGCAGGGATACAGAAATTGTACTGCCTACTAAAATGCAAGGAGAAAATGTACCTTAGGGAGATTAAACGTCGTCGTTAGGTGCTACGGTTATAGACATGGAATCAGATTAGGCTTGCCTACTGGATTTCCACGGAAAAAAAGAGAGGAAACAATCCAACTAAAACACTTAAAAGAGTAGTGAAGAAAAAGAAAAAAAAAATTAATAGAAACAATTGAAATTCATCCATACTTTTCAGATCTATACAAATGCACTAAATTGATAAAAAAAGCCATAAAGTTTTGTATCAACCCTAACGATGAATTTACCTTTGGAAACACATGAAGCTAAAGTTAACAATTAACTAGTGATTCAATTCTGAACATAATAGGACAATTTAGAAATGAAAAAGGGGGAAGCATAATTAAATTACCTGATTAGTCTAGGACGTCGATGAGGGAGGGGGAGTGGGTGGCGTAGGGAGAAGACGACATCGACGAAGTGGCGAATAGATAGGGTGGCGTTCGTGTTGCGTTAGGGAGTCGTGGGGTTAGGGTTGATATGCTGGTTAGAGTGTTAGATTGAAAGTGAAACTGGAAAACAACAAGGAGTAGTTATATCACTAGATGGATCTACTGGGTATGCGTTTCGAGAAAGAGGATAGTTGAAACATAACCGTTCTCTTTAATTGTAAAAGAGGACGGTTTATTGACCACACGTTCTCTTTGTTTACTACAAGAAGATGGTTGTATTTGTGAACCGTTCTCTTTTAGCTTTCACCAAGAGCGCCAAAAATATTAACTACAATAAAGGACGGTTCCGCTCAAAACCGTCCTCTAAGACCCGTCTTGGAAGCTTAATTTTGTAGTAGTGATCATAAACTAAATTAAAAGGTAATTTAGTAATTAATTAGAGGAGTCTAGTTAAGGTCTATGGACTTTCAAGTTTATCATTGCGGATTTCACAACGGAAATAGAGTACATTGCATCATATGATGATGCATATGAAAGTAGCTTGGATTCAACAGTATTGGAGGGACTAGAAGTAGTTCCTATAGTTGTATATCCTATCCCATGATACTGGTAAAACAGTGGGAGCTACCTTTAGGCCAAGAGTCCTAAGTCTAGATTCAAAACTAGACACGTACTCAGAAAGTTTTATGTAATATGAGATTACGTAGAGAAAAAGAAAAAGCGATCGAGATGCAAGTATTGCTAATCTATTAGCTATGCTTTTGCAGGCTGAACATGATAGTCATGTCATTTCAATGGGATTGAAATATGCACCTGAATTGCTAGAGATTAGGAGATATGAAATTATTTATAACGTATCAATTTTTCCAAATATTAGATAATCGCATTCATTGTTAGAGTTTCATTAAAAACTCCTTATTTAGTTTGACTAAATTTTAATACTTTATTTATCCGAATTGGTTGAAAGAAAAGTTGAACCCAATTCAAGTGAACAGGATGAACTTAGTGTTTTGTCCCTAGTCACTCATTTGAGGTGACGTCTCGAAGTGACTAGATTGTAAATCGATCGATGTTTGGTTCAGCACCATGGGGTCATAGAGATGACTGGTCGTTTACATAGACAGACTGTGGAGACACTCTGTCGGGCAGTGGCCATAATAGAGTCCCTTATCAAAATTGTTGAAGCCTGGTCGTGGCATGGATTTCTATTTTATTCCTATGAGTCGATTCTTTAGACTGGCGACCATTTACCCGAGTCGGTGTAGTTTCCGATTGACTTTGGTTTTTTGTCCTAGGTCGTGCCATGAAAGGAGGCCGATGGACATCTTCTGGGTCATGGTGATCTGCATCATACAGTGTAAGATGGGTCAACAGGAAATGGTCCACCCACGTTGGGTATTAACATCTTCGGGCCACTCGAGGAGTAGTAACTGGAAATGCGAGGCCACGCTCGGAAGAGATCTCTGGTAGATTTTCCGGTCAAACAGTTACTCTCCCAGATCGAGGAAAACCACTCTATTTATAATTTCAATTGCAAGTGCGACCTGTAAGACACCTTGCAATGAGTGGGAGGATGTGCACAAAAGAAACAAGAGAATCGGTAGCACACAACTTGTCGAGACAAGTGGGAGATATTGTAGGAGTAGGAGTCCTCCACAATAGTGTTGCTACATGCACAACTTGTATCGGACAAGTAGGAGATTGTTGGAGTAAGTGTCCTCCACAATAGTGCATTTATATAATAAATCTCATTTGGAATATACGTGGCATGATTAGTATATTTTGATACTCCACGTCAGTTGATTAACGTAAATCGGTAACGCTTGGCTGACTAGAGTTTGACGTTATTGTCGTATGACGGCGGTAATCAACTGATCCCTTTAGGTCACACCTGTAGGATGAGACCCAAATAGAATACTAATTATTTGTATACGATACAGTTTAATTAGAGCATTACATATATTTGATATGTACGTTTAGTTACGATTATTGGAAATTGAGTTGCGAACTCATTCCACTTAAGTTTATTAGTCAATTTTACGATAACTGACTAAATAAATTTTACGTCTTATTTTAATACGATTAAATAAGATTTAATTTCATGATTAATCGTTAATTCATTAAATTAGTTGAGGTTATGCATATATTTTGAGGTAGAGGTGATTAGTTTATTATATTTACAAGGAGTTGTAATATAAACTTATTAGGCATTGTGGGACCCATTATATATTGATATAATGATAAAATATCACTTAAAAGTTAAGTGTTTATTATTTATTAATTTGAGTCATATAATTGTTATATGATTAAATTAACCCTTAATTATACAAGATAATTAAGCATATAATTATAAGTATTTGTGGGACAAATATTAAAAATCAAAATGGACCACATGACACTAGTGGAGGCCGAAATTATGTAGTGCATAACATGATGGTTGTTGTTTCTTGTATTACACTACAACATGTGATCATGTCATGTTTATGACTCATGATCATATTCTTATTCACTCCTACACTCAACTATTTTGCATGAGATTTTTTAAGCAAAATAAGAGGCCACTAGGGCTCTCTTTGGCCGGACCATGTGTCCTTAAATGGACAATATTGTTGTTCATTTTACTTGATAAGTTCATTCTTATTTTGCATGCTTATCACTCTAAAATCCTCATCTCTCTAAAAATTCTCAAACACTAATATTTTTCCTATTACTAGAGTAGTAATAAATCTAATATTAGTTCATATTATCACTTGTGTTTTCTAGTCAAAAACTAAGTGATTAATTTGGGTTTAATCTTGGGTGCAACAAGAAGGAGACCTTCTACTTTGGAGGTTGTTTTATGGAGGATCATCCACTAAATACATGCTCAAGAACAATAAGAAAAGAGTTTCTTATTGTGCCCATTTTGCCAAAAATTCCCATTTTAAGAAAATTTCATCTTATCTTTATATTTATGCTTTTATATTTCCATGCATGATAACTAGATCCTAAATCATTAAGTTAATGTAATTTAATGAACTAATTAGAGGGGTCTAATTAGAGGTCTAGGACTTTCACTTGTTTGGTTAGTCCTTCTTTGAGTTCTTATTTTGATGGTCTTCAGTTTGGGGTTGGGGTGTCCGGTGGAGGAGAGGCTGTCTTGCATGCCTTGAATCGGTTCATTGAGGCTCGTGGTGAGGATGCGGGGCTTTCTATGTTGCTGGTTGATTTCCAGAATGCTTTCAACCTTGTTGATCATGTCACCATGCTTCTGGAAGTTCGCCGTCGTTGCCCGATTCTTTCCCGTTGGGTGGAGTTCTGTTACTCTAGTCCTGCACGTCTTTATTATGGGGAACATTGTTTGTGATCTTGTCAGGGAGTCCAGCAGGGTGATCCTTTAGGACCCTTGCTTTTCGCTTTGGTGTTGCATCCCTTGGTGTGCAAGATACGGGACTCTTTTGATTTGAGTGTGCATGCTTGGTACTTGGATGATGGCACCATTGTTGGGGATACTTTGGAGGTGGGGAAGGTTTTGGATTTGATTATGGCAGATGGTCCTCAGTTTGGTCTCCATCTTAATGTCGCTAAGACTGAGGTTTTTTGGCCTACTGAGGATCCTCGGAGTCGTTTTCCTGGTGTTTTCCCTCCTTCCATTGCCCGGCCTTTGCGTGGTGTTTCTGTTTTGGGTGGGCCTGTCAGTACTTGCTCTAGTTTTGGCAGTGAGCTTATGGCAAAGAGAGTGACTAAGACCATCGCGCTTATGGATTTAGTTGCTAGCATTGAGGACCCGCAATGTGAGTTGCTTCTGCTTAGAGCTTGTACGGGTATATCTAAGCTCTACTTTACCCTCTGTACTTGTTCGCCGAGAGTTTTTGGGTCTGTCCATCTTCGTTTTGATGCAGCACTTCGTTCTAGCTTGGAACGCATTGTCACCGTGTCTGGACCTGGTTTTGGGGATTGGCAGTGGCGCCTTGCCACTTTCCCTTTTCATCTTGGTGGGCTTGTTGTTTATGCTGCCGGGGATGTTTTCCACTATGCCTTTTTGGCGTCCCGTTTGCAGTCTGCCGATTTGCAGGCTAAGCTTCTACGGCCTTCTGGTATTGTGGATGCTGGTCCTACTTTCGATGATGCCTTGCGGGTGTTCTCTGAGACTACTGGTTCTGCCTTTTTACGTGATCCTAGTGAAATCGCTGCCCCTAAACTTATGAAGAAACTGGCAGATATATATTTTGCGAGGATTGCTGCTACTGCAGAATCTGTTTTCTCTTTGACACCGCGCCAACTTGCGTTATGGAAGTCTCAGCAGGGTACCCACTCCTCTGATTGGTTGCGTGCGGTCCCTATTTCTGGGTTGGGTCAGACTATGAACGGTAGGACTTACCGTAGTGTGCTTGGGTATCGACTGGGTATTCCGTTATTCGTGGTATCTAGGCCTTGTCCTGCCTGCTCTCGGGTTTTTGCTGATGATATTTATGGGGTCCATCTTGTTTCTTGTACTGGTACTGTGGGGGTTAAGCATAGGCATAACCTCGTTCGTGTCACCTTATTTGACATATGCTATAGGTCTGGTATTTCTACGGGCAAGGGGGTTGATATCGGTTTGGTTGACGGGCATGGCGGATCTCTTCGTCTTGCGGATTTGCTACTTTATTCCTGGGACAGAGGGCGTGATGTGTGTGTTGATTTGACAGGGTCTTCCCCCTTGACTCAGACTGGGATGTCCGATTTTGTGCCGGGACAGGTTGTCGCTGATGCTGCTCAGCGAAAATGTGCTAAGTATGGAGATTTATGCGCGCCTGCTGGCTATGGTTTCCTACCCTTCTCTTTCTCTTCGCTTGGAGAGCTGGGCTCGGATGCTGTTGACTTGCTCAAGCGGATCCAGAAACTCTCGTTATCTCAGGATGCTAGGGCTCGGGTGGTCGCTTATATCTTTACTAGTCTTAGTTTTTCTATAGCTAAGGGGGTGGGGGCCATGATTGTCTCTCGGCTCCCCACCATTTCTTGTAAATTTTACATTTTATTTGAATAAAAGATGCGCGCATCTTATAATAATAATAATAAAAATAATAATAATAATAATAATAATAATAATAATAATAATAATAATAATAATAATAATAATAATAATAATAATAATAATAATACTAATAATAATACTAATAATAATACTAATAATAATAATAATAATAATAATAATAATAATAATAATACTAATAATAATAATAATAATAATAATAATAATAATAATAATAATAATAATAATAATAATAATAATAATAATAATAATAATAATAATAATAATAATAATAATAATAATAATAAGAATAATAATAATAATAATAATAATAATAATAAGAATAATAAGAATAATAATAATAATAATAATAATAATAATAATAATAATAATAATAATAATAATAACAATAATAATAATAATAATAATAATAATAATAATAATAATAATAATAATAATAATAATAATAATAATAATAATAATAATAGTTTAGGTGTCTACTTGGGCTCCTCAGGACAAGTTTAGTATTAACTTGCTTATAACTGGTTTAGAACTGAAAAGCAGACCCTTCCTTGGGCATCTGTATTCAGCTCTAACTTCATAGTACCAAGTCACAGAGTCTTAATTTCCCTTGCTATGCAGAACAAGCTCACTACTATGGATAATCTGGCCATAAAAGGAATGCAAATCATTAACAGAGGTGTGTTATGCAAGTCTGCAAATGAATGACAAGCTCATCTCTTCTTTAATTGTATCTTCTCTAGATTGATATGGGAAGAGTTAACTACTTCGCTAGGGATTGGATGTGAAACTCTTGACAGCACTGCAATCCTCAACTGGTGCTCTGCTAGATCACATAGAAGACACTGGAAAAGTGCTTGGCTGTGTAGTTGTTTGGCTGCTGCTTGCTATTTTATTTGGCAGGAAAGGAACATTAGACTATTTAGAGGATTGGAGCATACTACCCATCACATTATTCATCAGATTAAAGTAGTTGTTAGCACTAGAATCCTTAGCAAAATCCATAAATCTAAATGTAATAGAGCTAGATTTTGTCTTAATGGTTACCAAGTATAGTACTTGGTTGTAGAGGTTATTTTTTTGTATTAAACCTTGTCCTTTGTTTTTCCCTCTATGGATGAATACATGGACTATGATTTCTTGCAAAAAAAAAAAATAATAGTTTAGGTGCCGAAATTTTAGGGAATAAAATATAGAACTATATTAATAGTTTTATTTAATATTTTTCTTTAAAGATTTCCTACATTATATTTTTTTTATTATATTCTGTATACCAATTTTTTAATTATAGTTTGAGTTTGGCAAGCAGTAGGATGTAGATGTACTATATTTAATTAATAATACTAAAGATTGTATTTGGCAAGTAGTAGGATGCAATAATAATAATAATTGTAATAATAGTTTAGGTCCTGAAATTTTAGGGAATAAAATATATAACTATATTAATAGTTTTATTTAATGTTTTTATTTAAAGATTTCCTACATGATATTATAATAATAATAAGAGTTCCTATAAAGGTGGAACCGCTCATGTGTCTCGAAAATAGCCTCTTTTGTATATATATATATA
>JAIUZE010019303.1:0-22382 GCA_022085475.1 Heliosperma pusillum
GGGCCCCACGGCTGTTTTGGCTGAAAAATGGCAGATTTTTTACAACTTTCATTAAAACCGTTTCCTAATAATCCCCGCATGCTTTAACGTATTTAAAACCCGTCAAATCAATAACCAATCAATCAAACATCGACACAACCCAAAGACCAAAACCCGGACCCACCTTGACCAACCCAGACCGGCCTGAACCGGCCTGGACCGGCCTGGTTGGGCCCGGTTTGGGCTGCCTCTACACGGTTCTCCACACCAACAACAACAAAATAAATTCTAACATGTTTTAATCATCAACCAACCATTTTAACAAACATCCATAAAAATCATACTTATTAAAAATCATCAAAATTTGTCAAGAACACTAAACTTGTTAAAATTTCATAAACAACATAAAAAAAAATCATCACTTGTTAAAAATCATCAAAATTCATCAAGAACCACAAACTTGTTAAAATTTCCTACACAACATAAAAATCATAACTTAGTAAAAATCATTAAAATTCTTCAAGAACAATAAATCAACATAAATTCTTCTACAACTTAAAAATCCTCACGAATCATAATACAACATAAAAATTCCATACAACATAAAAATCATCAAAAATCATAAAACAACATAAAAAGTCCATACAACATAAAAATCATCAAAAATCATAAAACAACATAAAAATCACTACTTAACATATTACTAACTAAAAATCCATAATCATAAAACATGAACCAAAAATAAAGATGAACCAAAATCCAAATAAATAAAACTAAAGGCTATATTACTAACTCAAATCCTAAATAACCATAACATGAACATAAACTAAAACCTATGTGACATTAATTCGTCGAGTAAATCGGAATCGTTACCTTAGCTAGCAAACCCACTTAGCACAAAATAATAAGAAGTAATAATTAAGAAAACCCTTCTACTAGTCTTCACCCAAAATATAAGAGTCCCCAAATTCGTCTTCAAACTCTTCCCCTATAAGAAATAACAAGAAAAACAATTATTAGAACTTAAACTAAATTTCTCATAATTAAAGTGTTGAAAACGATCTTGACGGAATTGAATTTCAAACGTACTAGAAGATGGAGAGCGAAGAGGAGATCCTAGAAATATAAATTAGGAAGGATTTAATTAAGAAATGAAGGATTTATGGAGGTTTTGCTCAAGAACGATGAAGAACATAAGATGAACAACGAAGAACACGAAGAACGATTTAATAAAGTGATGTTTTGATCTTATTTTGATTTGTTGTAAAATGAAAAGTTGTTGGTGAGTGGAAAGTGGAGTTGAGCCGTGTAATATAGGCCAAATAAAGGTGTTGAGTTTTGAAATTGTTGTTCCGTAATTGACTCGCGTTAAATAATTATTTTACGGTAAACGATTAAATATAATTAACGATAAAGTTAATTATAACAAATATCTAGATATTATTATTATTGTATCCAAAAGTAATGAAAATATCAAGGCCATTAGAGGACTTTTGAGCCGTGTGGTATGGTGAGCAACGGGTCTGTTTTTGCTCGATTTGCGTACGTTTCGTTAACTGATCGATACAGTGAAAATATCTAAGATATTCTTATTAGTGTAATCAAAAGAATTAAACTATCTCATGTGAGTGGAAAACGATGACATGGGCGCGTGACTCATGCCAAAGTCGAGTTTCGATTTTGTTGCGCGCATTACGATGCGTCGGGAATAGTTAAATGACGTTTGGTTAAAAACCGTAAACGTTCTTCTTTAAATTCCGAATAAATTCAAAATAATTATATTAAATTATGATAAATCTTAATAAATCTAAATAAAAATAAATCAAAAATATTATTTTTTTAAATAAAATTTCGGTCTTCAAACTTATGAGACGAGTCGGGAAATAGTCAACGGAAGTCAAAGTTGACTGAAAAGTCGAGAAAAGTCGAAGATGACTTAAAAGTCAAGAAAAGTTTAGGACGACTTAAAAGTCAAGAAAAAGTCAATGACGACTTTAAAAAGTCAAGGAAAAGTCAAAGACGACTTAAAAGTCAAGAAAAGTCAAAGATGACTAAAAACGGTCTTTTCATGGAATCCCCCAAAAATTCCAAATACGAACGCGGAATTTCAAAATAAGACTCGGAACAAAAATTCCTATTTTAAAAACTTAAGTTCTACTGAAAAGTGTTAGTAAAGATTTTTACTAGAAAAATCGGGTATATTGGCGGGTGTTCCACTAAAAGAAAATGACACAATAATGTAAACACGAGAATAAAGATTACCGGAAAGGATGAGCAAAGATAGAAATGGAATAAGAACTTGAATAGGAAATGCAAACCCGGAAACTTGAGTTCCAATTACAAGTAGAACCATACAATTGAAGAAAACTTAGAACTAAACTAAACTAGAGAAAACTAAAACTAAACTAAACTAAGAAAGATGAGAGAAAGAAGAAAAACTAAACTAAAGAGAGAAGTGTTTTTGTACATGTAGTTGTTGTTGTCGAAATTGTGTGTGATGCATAGGCTATTTATAGGGTTGAGAGGCTGCCCAAATGCGTCCGGATTCATACCCTAGACATAATAAAGCACTCCATTAAAGGCTTGGTAGAAGAAGAGCCAAGAAGCGTTCATCAGCAGACATACCCGATCGGGTATGTGGTAAATCCGATCGGGTATGTAACCCTGATGGATCTTCTTTCGTCTCTTCCAATTTCTTCTTTGGGCACGCGTTTCTATGCCTTGGTCTTGGTCAATGCAGCACGTAATTGGGCTTGGGCTAGTCTTCCTTTGACTTGGGTTGATGTTTTCCTTTGAGAAACAAAGTCAAAGTCAAAGATGAGTCCATTTGAGGAAGGATGTAGCGGAATCGTAATCCAATCATGAAATTGCTATCATCGGTTCCTCGTAAAATTGTATTCTAGTGCCTTTGCTCCATAAAGTAGGAAAATATAGCAAAACCGCTTCATTTCCTATAAAACGAGACAAAGTACGCAAAACAACTAGAATAGTAATATTAGCTCGTTAATCACTTAACAAAGTGCATAAATCATATAGAAATCGAGCTAAAACGGGGGATAAATTAGTACAAAATATCGCTTATCAAACTCCCCCAAGTTAAACCCTTGCTTGTCCTCAAGCAAGCATACAATAACAAACATGACAAGGACAAGGACGACGAGCAACAATCAATCCAACCAAATACAAATCCCATCAAGTAGCTTAAAGAGCACAATGAAACACATCCTGAAACAACGTGGGCATAGGGAAAATGCAAAACATGGTTGAGATTTACATAACGGCGCAGCATAAGGAACATCAAATAGACTTTTCGGCTCTTGCATGATCTTTTGACAATGGACTCTCACGGTGTATTCAACACTCAAATTTTTATATAAATCAAGGAAATATATTTTTTTTTTATATTTGAGTGGCACTCTCCTATCTACGACTCATGAGAATGCGCCCGCAATCTAATATGGTAAACATTCCAAAACTACAAGTCAAAACAATCATGAAAAGCATAGAAAAGAAGTCAAAAGCAAGAAGAAGGCTATGGGAGATGGGTAACAAAGTGGACAAATGAATTATGGTAATGTGGAGCTAAGGTCAAGCTAGCAACATATCAGTTATGCAAGGATGCTCAATCAAAACTCGAAACCATTCCCAAGAAAATAAAACTAAGCCAAAAATAGCAAATTGGCTTATACTCATGGCAACACAAGAGTGAATTTCCCAACTTTTTGAATTTCGTATCATGGAAATAACACTCACAACTTCTTCTTCTTTTCATAAACCATTTTTTTTTTCAATATATGCTTCTTTCTTTCTTTTCATTCTTTCATATTCAACATCAGTTTTTTTCATTTTTTTTTTCTTTGAACTCTTTTTTTTTCTTTTTCTTTTTCTTCGGCACGGCAATCAGTAATTCCGTCCAATCAAGATCACTTTGACATAACTTGAAAAATATCCCAAATGAGCACCCAAACACAAACGGTATAGCTACTAACTTAACAAGGTAGGCAATATTTTTACATGTAGCTAATGAAATGTGAAACAATGGGAAAAAGGGCTAAATTTAGGCAATGGATTCAAAGTGAATGGCTTCAAATGCTTTTTAAATCATGAATGTAATGCTCACTAGAAATGGAATGAAAACCATACTTGTGCGTTTTTGATGTGGGTCGTTTGTTGGTGGTTTGTCTTTTCGTTGGGTTTGTGTGGAGTCGGGGGTGTAGGGGTTTTGAGAGGGGTCTGTGGAGGAGGTGGCTCGGATTGGCAGGTTGCCGCAACGCGCACGTCTCTCTGACCTCACGCCGCAGGTGTGCGGCTTTTGTTGGTGGTTTTCGTAAGGTTTTTGTGGGGTCTTGGGTGTAGGATTTTGGCGAAGGTGTCTGGCTAGGGTATTGGAAAGGGGTCTGCTGCTATTTTGTCGTCCGGTGGCCACGAGATTGGTTTGGTGGTGATGTTTTGCTGCAGGTTGGATGGGAGGCCGGCGGTTGTGCTGGGGTTTTTGGTTTCTCTTTTTTTTACTACTTCTTTTTGTTTCTTTCCTTGTGTGTTTCGTTGCCGCTTTTGTGTGTTGTTCCTGTACTTTTATGGTGTGTGGGGTTTACCGGTGCTTGTTGGTAGTTCGGCTGGGCTGCCTTGGTGGTGTTGGGCGTTGCTTGCAGGTTGGAGGTGTGCTCCATGCACGTGGAGTTTTGGCCTCGTTTCTTTCAGCCTCATCATGACTAATTTGGTACGTTTTCATTGTCCTTTTTTTGAGTATTCATGAGTGTCCGGTTGGTCATGGTAGGGGCCTTACTAAGGCCGCCTGGCAAAAACTTAGAACTAAACTAAACTAGAGAAAACTAAACTAAACTAAACTAAGAAAGAAGAAAAACTAATCTAAAGAAAGAAGAGAAGTATGAAAAGAAGATGTAAGATTGATATGAGATGTGTTGAGAAGAGTGGCTGGAGCTCTCTTTATATAGCATTAGGGTTTCGTGGGGAAGGGGTTAAGCATTGAACATATAGGACAGAAATAGGAAGTCGAAGCAATTTGTGCGGAGCAGCGAACATCCCCGATCGGGTACACACTTTCCTGATTGGGTAAGTGGTCATCTAGAGGCTTTGACCAACGTTTCATCTTCCTTTGCCTATGACTTGACTTCCATCATCCCCCTTGACCTCTTGAGTCGGGTGTGTTGATAGGGTTTGATGTAAAGCGATGATTGCTTTTGCCTAATTGATTGATCTTCCGACAACTACGAAACTGTCTTCGCTTCTTCTCTCTTTTGAATTAGTGAACCTTCTTGAAATGCCTTTGACATGGTCAAGCTTGCTTCTTCAAATCGTCGGGTTCTAGGCAATTGCTCGGGAATATAGAAAAAGGGCGTAGAAACGTCATTTTCCCTACAAAACAGGTTAGAACATAGGAATTCGCCTAGAAGACGGTATTAGCTCATAAAGTGGCTTCACAAAGCACAAATGACATACAAAACTGAGCTAAATTGGGGGTTAAAACCATACAAATATTCCGTTATCACGTTTATATGCCTTGGTCTTGATCAATGCAGCACGTAATTGGGCTTGGGCTAGTCTTCCTTTGACTTGGGTTGATGTTTTCCTTTGAGAAACAAAGTCAAAGTCCAAGATGAGTCCATTTGAGGAAGGATGTAGCGGAATCGTAATCCAATCATGAAATTGCTATCATCGGTTCCTCGTAAACTTGTATTCTAGAGCCTTTGCTCCATAAAGTAGGAAAATATAGCAAAACCGCTTCATTTCCTATAAAAGGAGACAAAGTACGCAAAACAACTAGAATAGTAATATTAGCTCGTAAATCACTTATTAAAGTGCATAAATCATATAGAAATCAAGCTAAAACGGGGGATAAATTAGTACAAAATATCGCTTATCAGATATAAACATAAGATGTTTTCAAAGTTAATTTTTGGCATGATGTTTGCACCAAATTATAATATATTGATCCTTGTGTTTAAGAAAACATAAGATGTTTCAAGTATTGGGTTAGTTGCAAAAGGTTTGCGCCATCAAAGTGCCGTAAGTCAATTCAGACATTCTTAGCAGTGTTGCCCCTCATAATGATGAGATTTGACAAATGAATCATAAAACTATCTTCTTGAAAGAGATTCATGAAGAGAGAGTTATATTAATCCTATAAATGCTGGATTCATTTACGATGCCATATACACGTCAGTTTGTTAAAACCATGGGTTTGATCATGTTGTTAGACAAGATTATCATGTTCTATATGTACTTGACATATTTAGTGACTAGAAATATTTTCGGTTAAAAACTTGGGAGAAGCACGTTGTATCTAAAGTAACCAGATCTATAGAGATAGATCTTAATGGATAACTAGCATTTTGTCAAGAGACTTATACGATAAGATTCTTGACTTATTCAAAGTGTTGAACACATGCTCACTTGTGCTTCCGCTGCGAGATTAATCATGTATGCTAAGATGTGCTCTCATCAGGACTTGTCATATATTGAATATGAAAAGTCATTACCAATCAATTCATAGTGAAAGTCACTAGATTGTGATCAAGAACATCCCCAAGTACTTTAGAACTACTAAGGATTTATTCTTGTTGGTTGGAGGAATTTTTGATTTCGTGTATAGGATTACACGGTAACATTCCTTAGCATATAAGAAGTTATACGCTTATGGAATTACTTTTGTAAGGGGTTATACGCATATAAAGTGTTATTTGCATATAGAATAATGCGCATAAGGAGTTATACATGCATAAGAATATGTATAAGGAGTAATACACATAAGATGTCATATGTAGGTTTTATACATATAAGAGTTATAGGTATAAATCACGAATAAAAGCTGAGTACACAACAACATTTGATGTTGTAGAGGAGGCAGTTAGGATTCCGGTTTAAATGGAACTAGGGTAGTTCTTTAAAACCAAAGTTCCTATCCCAATACATACCGTAAAGATCGTGGGAGTGTTTTGATGTGCTAAGCCGTCATTCTGCCTGAGCAGGCTCCCCTTCACCCGATCTGTTATCTCTAACTAGACTAGCAATGGAGGATGGGCCCAAACCTAAATTCGAGGTTAATGCTCACGCTCGTTTATCAAACTATAGAGCTTGAGTTTAGAAGTGATCTAGATATGTAATCACAAAAAATTCTGCGTAATAAAGGATTACATGGAACAGAAGAAAATGACAATGTAGAGATGGAATCGATGCTAATCTTTCAGCCGAAATTGTTAACTCAAGGTAGACATGATGGTAAAATTGTCTCAATATGATTCAGACGTATACCTGTATTGCTACAGATTATGTGATATGTAGATATTGGATAAAGAATCAATGTTTATATATGTGATAATCGCATTCATTCACTACTACAAAAACAGGCTATGACAACGGTTAAAAACCGTTGTAATATTAAAAAGCGGACGTTGTTAAAGCCTCCGTTGTTAAAGGTTTTAACAACGGTGCCGATTTAATAAAAATACCGTTGTGAATAGTTTTAACAACGGTAATAAGTCGTTGTTATTACTAGATAACTGTTGTTAAAACGTGTGAATAATTATGGTGGGAAAGATACGAGAACGGTTCTATGAAATTAAACCGTTGTTAAAGGTATGATTAATTTTGGTGGGAAGGATTATAACAACGCTTTAATTTTTCAAACCCGTTGTGAATATTGTTAATTACAACGGAGTATAATAAAGAAGCCGTTGTGGAAAGTTTTAATAACAACAGGTATTCTATAATACACCGTTGTTAAAGGTATGATAAGTTTTGGTAGGAAATATGTTACAACGCTTTTAATGAATTTTGAAAAACCGTTGTTATTATTTTTATTATTGTTTTTGAAAAAATTGAAATTTGTTCCTATGCCACCAGTTAAAATCCTGCATAAATCAGCAGCAGTAGCAGCAGTACGCAGCATAAACCAATTTCAGAAGCAGCAAAATGATATATCTATATATAAATCAGAGCAATTCATGTACAGGGCAATTCATGTACATGGCAATTCATGTACAGCAGCAGCAAGATGATATATACAACCAAAATAATGATCTCTTTCAGAGCAATTCATACTTACAACTCGCTCTAATTAATGACTTCTACATACAAATTAAAGTTCCCTATCTGCTTCCAAAATAATCTAAGTTTCATTTATTCTTTGTTTGTTCATCAAGGACGTATTTGCCCAACAAGTCCCTTACCTCGTCTATATTGTGCTTAGTGTACTCAGGGACATGTGGCGTGTTGATTGAATACTGCGGATAAAACAAATAAAAGACATCGATCAGTAGGGTAACAACAGTATAGGCATATCATACATAATTAGCAACATCGATCATATATATATAGCAGAAAAGATATCAGCTCTAATGAAAAAAAGTAAATAATAGCTACATTAAACTACTAACTCTTTCTGGAATGCTGATATATCTTCGCCTAATAATCTCCAACATGAAACGACAAACGTAGTATCCACATTGGATGTTATCCGGCTGTTTAGGGACCTATTATTACATAATAAACGAAGAGACGAGAAGGCAATTACCAATTAGTTTAATGCGTAATTAAAAAAGACAGATGTATATGCGTAATTAGTTTAATGCACTTAATTATTAAGGTATTATTGTATTTGCGCGTACGTACCCCTGTTATCGTAATAAAAGTAGGGCCATCATCAGAATATTCTGTCGGTTGATCGCCGGTTGTTGCTCTTTTCTTCTCAAAGGCCCTTTAAAAAAGGAAAGAGGCCGAAAGTCACATAAACTTACTTAATAATAATAAATGAAACTTAATATTATGTGCCAAATCATCATCAGTATTATAAACTTACTTAATAATCAACTTCTTAAAGGTCTCGGATGGTTGTCCATGCAAAGAGTCCAACCAAAATACTTTCTTCGTGGTCGGATTGATCGCTGCTAGCACCCAATGTCTCCTAGAGATCGAGAGACACATCATTATTAACAAGCACAACATGCATCATAACCAAACATATAAAACTGCAATTGTATTTGGAATCGTAATATTAATTATATATTACCCGGCTTCATTATAAGGGGCAAAAATGAGCTTATTGTTTTTCGCCAACTCCCCAGCAATATAATTTACACGTTCTTCATACGAAAACATCTCGATATGCATAGATAAAACATTTGGGCACATGAATCCGTATTGAGGAAGTGGATTAATATTGGTCTCGGCGGGGATCACAACCGAGTTCAAGTACCTACATGCCGGTTTTAATTCCGATATTATAAACACTATATCTTACTTAGTCAGAATATTAGAATACTGCATGATTTAATTTATTAAGAAACTTACTTCATCCAAACATATAGGTGTTGGACATCAATCTCGTCAAGGCCAGCCCAAACGGCTAGCGTTTCCCAATCCAGCATTGCTTGGCGTTCTACCCCTACAATATCATTCTCGAGCGGAATAACTATTAATTGCTCGCTTGCTATGCGTCTCTCAGCCTCCTTATAAAGCTCCAGCATCGCCACCGTTCGTACTTTTTCCATGTAAACGTTCCCATGAAATTTAGTACTGGATAGACTCCTGACCTCTTTCAGCTTGGGGAAATGATGCGGTGTGCTACCTTTCACAACCTACATGTGGCTAACTAAATTAAGTTGCTCTTTCAATGATGAGGCGATAGTAGAACTTAAAATATAAAGAGAGTTGATTAAATACCTCATCAAGTTGTTGTATTGACGAGGTAGTAGAAAGATTATTGTCTATCGAGTTAGACTTATCCATGTTTTTTGTTACCTACAAAACAAAAATAAAACATAGTATAAATTTCACTATTTATGAAGGTGATGAACAAAGACAAAAGGCGGGTTAAATTAGATGTATTTTTCTAACCCCGTCTACATTCTGTTGAATTTTACAATCACGAGCCAAGTAAATGTGGCTTTGAGGCCATTGGACAAAACATTTAACCGCATCTGCCAGTATTACTATGTCGTCGCGGACTGGGACGGGCAGTTTACGGGTTCCATAGCCCTTCACGACTCCCACTATCCCCACTTTTGCATGCTTCGGCAAGAGTCGTACGCCATGAACCAAGATGGTTTCCGCTGAGTCCTTGGGCTTTGGGTATACGAAACCCCGAGCAACAATCACATTCTCTTTGAATGAAGGGTCGGCGAGACGAACAACTACCCGCCTTTTTGTGGCCTGAAGAATACACATTATTTACTAAATACCAAAATATAATAGATATCATAAATGATCTATATTGAGTATATAATGTAAAGTTAGTTACAAGTATTTATTGTTGGTGGGTAGGCTATTATACTTGAACATGTCCAGACCAGATTTAGCACTGACAGCATATACTAACTTCTTATATTCTACATACCTCCTTATTGTCACCCGTCTTCTCAGCCGGCTCCTCAAGTTGCGTCCCCTTTTCAGAGTTATTTACCTTATAAAATTAATTAACCAATCAAAGGCATGCAATGGCTGCTGGAAAGAACAAATGCAGAGGTTCAAAATGGTTAAGTCGTATTTACCTTATCGGCTTGAGGTATCAAAACCTCAGCAGCATTAGGTACCTCACCCGTCTCCTCAAGTTGCGTCCCCTTTTCCGACTCATTTACCTAATAAAATAAACCAATCAAAGGCATGGCTGCTAGAAAGAACAAATGCAGAAAAAAAAAATCATATTTACCTTATCGGCTTGAGGTATTAAAACCTCGACAGCAGTAGGTACCTCACCCATCTTCTCAGCCGTCTCCTCATGTATTGGCAAGGTAGTAGTGTCTGCCTCTTGGCAAATCTGTTGCACTACCTCACCCTTTTTAATGACATCCTCCATCATCTTCAATTCTTCTTCGGAAGGCTTGCCTCCAGAATTCATCTTCAGTATCACGGAGGCCAATAACTGAACCTGCACGCCCAAAATGTAGAATCAGCAATTTGTTAAAACAATAACATGTGAATTTTAAATGACACCATGGTATACGTACCATTCCCCTTATTTTTCTTCTTCTTGTTCGAGCTAGTTGTCCCATAATATTTCGTGACTCCGACATGTAATGGGACGCCCCTCAATCGACCTGGATGCTCGGGACGGCCGATCGCTCTAGCAAGAACGTCGTCACGACCACTCGGAGTGAATTTCCCTTCCGCAACCTCCTTCAGAACATTCTCCTATAATATATTAAATAAACTTAATTTAATTTTTGTTACTAAAATAAATAGATAGTTAGACATACAAGAATTGAACAATAAAGTTATTAAAAACCCGTCTTAATAAAAATAATACTTACTATGTTGGCCAAGACTTCCTGATCATATTCGTTACATGTTCGGGATCCTTTAGGCGTGTGCCCTTCTTTATAAGTTACGTGCCGATTCAAGTCGGTCACACCTTTTGACACCTACACGTTAACTCAAAAATAATATATGTATACATGTATATCAAGTCCAAGTATGATTAAAAAAATCTAATATATAGATGCTACTTACGAGATTTTCTTCTATCAATCTGTAACCGCCTCGAGAACCATAATATACCCCCCGCTTCTGTGAGATGTTAGCACGATTTCTGGCGCTAACGCTCTTCAAATCATATAAAATCGCAAGTAGATGAGACAATTAGAAAATTATAGATACAAGTAGAGTTTTAGAAAAATGTAACCTGAAACTTTTAGAAAAATGTAACCTTAAGTAGAGTTTTACAAAAATGTAAACATATGACATGGATACTTAACCTGAAACTTTTCAGTAGCTCGTTTCGCCTTATAATTATCCCATTGTTGCTGAGTGATGTGGGGGTACTTTGTCGGTGGGCTCTTATGCATCTGCCCCGTCTCCTTGTCCACATACAAGTGTAATTTGGCAAGGTCACACCTCCACTGCCTTAAGACTGCCGCTGCCTTACGTAATAGATACTTATCATGGCAGTCTGGAATATCGAAAGCTTCCTGCATCATCATCATATATACTAATAAGCGGCTGTCTAATATCATACCTTTACACGAACCTTTATACGGCTTCCTGCCTTATGTAATAGTAACTTATGCAAAATAAAATGGTGTTTAGCTAAAGATATTATCATACCTTTATACGTTTCAAGAGTAAGTTCTGCAATGAAGGATTTATATTCCTGAAATCATCTAAATCTATAGGCACAAACTGTTTGGTTGTAACTCCAATCCAAGTGGCTAAATGGCTAGCATTTGGACCAGTAGGAACACCTTTCACACTCCATTTTATTTCCATCGGCGTTTTTGCCGCTATAGCTGCAAGGGCTGCAGAGCACTTCGAAGCACCCCTCTCACCAGGCTTATCCCCCTTATCATTGTTGTCTACTCTTTTCCGTTTTTCACCCATGATAATCCTAAGACACTAAGACCTTCAAAATAAATGAAATAGTAACGGAACAGAGTCATGCATACAGCGATTCTAAAACCCTAAGACCTTGAAATGAATGAAATAGTAACGGAACAAATAAAGAGTCATGCAGAGATTCTAAAACTCTAAAAACTTAGAAAGGAATGAAACTACATGATAAAGAGAACGATAAATAGAAAATGAAAACAAAAAGATGAACTTCAAACTTAAAACCCTAAAGACGAAACACAAAAATTACCTGATAAAGAAAATGAGAACAGGGTGATGATAAAGAGAACAGGATGATGATCACGAGTACGAGGAGGATGATGATGATACTAAACAAAAAGATTTGTGTTGTAAACGAGGATGATTGTAAACGAGGAGGATGATGATGATAATGTACGTGTGTAAAATTTACTCTATAGGATTGTAAATTATTTTTTATTAAGAGAAACTAAAGGGTTTATTAAGAGAAACTATTGACAACGGTTATCCTACAAACCACCGTTGTTATAGAGTAATAACAACGGTTAAATAACACCCGTTGTAGAAAGTAATAACACTAAGACAACGGTTTATTTATTATAAACCGTTGTTGAAAGTAATAACAACGGTGAATTTCTAAAACACCGTTTTTATAGATTATGTATATTTTTTTTAATTTTTCAGATACGCGCGCGCGGTATTAAAATTTGAGGCACGAAATAAACTCATTAACTTTGCTCTAAATTAATTTATTTAACTTTGCTCTAAATTTAATTTAATTTATTTTACTTTGCTCTAAATTTTATTTTATAGGCGTAAGTTACGTTTAATTATTAGCTCGGATCGGGTTTGGCCTGGGAATCAATTCCAATCGGGTTAGATTCGGCGGGTTTGTAATTAATAACTTTATCGATCGGGTTAGTTATTAATTATTTTTAGTTTTTGGTTCAATTACCTCGAATCGGGTCATTTTCTTTTTAATTAAGGAACTGGTTATTATAATTATCATGCATCACTAGTTAACCTGAAACTAATCGATCGGGTGGCCAGGCCAGCAGTTACGGATCGGGCAATCCACTTTCTAGATCAGAGCAAGCGTAGCTACGTACTTCAATTCGGGTCGATCGCTTTTGGGCAGGGTCGGGGGCACGTGTCATTATTAATTACCTCGTATATATATATGTACTACTTATTGATGATGATATATATATATATATATATATATATATATATAATAATTAAATGATGATGACTTCCGGATCTCTAATTAACGACACTCGTACTACAATTTGCAATAATAACAGATTCATCAATGCACATACATGCAATTCAAGTAAGCAAGCTAAGTATTATATATACACGTACGTCAATGTTTCCCAAATTAAATAATAATGATATATATATATATATATATATATATATATATATATGGCCTGGGGTCGATCGACTTCGTTCATCCAATTCAAGTACGCTAATAAACGGGCCGTTTTTGCATCACAAACCTGAAACTGTCCGACCCAAAATTAATTAGCTCGCTAGCTAGTATCAGGTTATTTTATTTAATTCGATAGAAATCATTATTTATTATCCGCGTGATGATTATTAAGTATCATTTTCGGGTCGGATCACTTTTAATTATTAAGTATCATTATTAGTATACGTGTGTTACTTCAAAATAACCCTAAACCCTAAACCCTAAACCCTAAACCCTAAACCCTAAACCCTAAACCCTAAACCCTAAACCCTAAACCCTAAACCCTAAACCCTAAACCCTTTTTTTATATACTTCTAATAATATACATCAAAATATTGAACATCAATTCAAACACTTTAAACAACATTCTTTCTCATTGATTTCATTAGGAATAACCTAGATTTTATAATAAAGTACATTACATTCATCCGACATCAAATAAATAAAGATGTTAAATAATCCGGAACAATTCCGGTTAAGTGTAAAAAGCTTTTCTCACACTGCCACCAACAATCCGGAACAATATTGATGATACTGATGACTTCCGGATCATTAACCTCGTATTTTGCAATAACAGATTCAATGCCTGCAAGTACACGTCTTGCATGTGGAGATAAGGTAGGACGGGTACAGCTCAACATATCTCTTGCGGCATCCAACCTCCGAGTATAAGGCCGACGTGGGTAGACAGAGGACGATGATGATGACGACGCTTGGTTGACAAGTCGGACTGCTTCACGCCTCTTAATCCAATAATCCCTTCGATGTTCAATGGATCCTTTAATCAATGGGTGATGATCAGCGGGAACTACGGCAAGAGCCTCCTCCTCATCTGCAATCAATTTTGTAAGGGTCGTTTCATCGTTGGGAAGGTTAACTGCTGCCATTGATGATATTAATTTTAGGGTAGTTATGGAATATTTAAAGGAGGGGTTTTGAGGCTGTATTTATAGAGGGGTTATGCTGCCATTGATGATGTTCAATGGATGCTTTAATCAATGCTGGTTCTGCTGTTGTTTATTCACGGGTTTGGACTGCAATATCTTTTAATTAAAAATAATAATATTGAGCAATAACAACGGTTATTGGTACAAAAACCCGTTGTTATTACGCAATAACAACGGTTATTGGTACAAAAACCCGTTGTTATTACTAACCACAACGGTTTTCGTTACCACAACCGTTGTGATAGGGTTACTGCACATTGCAGTAAATGCATTGACTGCACATTGCAGTAAATGCATTGACTGCACATTGCAGTAAATGCATTGACTGCATATTCACACATTTACTCAATCAATAACGTACTGCATGCATGTGAATGTATAGTCGTTTTGGGAACCAATGCATGCATGTGAATCAATGCCTTCATGTGAACCAATGCATGCATGTGAATAAATAACTCCAATAAATAACTCTCTATAAATACAGCCTCAATACAAGCAGGTTATCAACCACATACAAAATTCCCAACTCTAATCAATAACATATTTGCTAAACCATACAAAATTTCCCAGCCTCAATACTAACATCAACCATACAAAATGTCTGGAACTTTTACTAAACCATATGCTTGCATCATGAAAGAAATGCCTTCTCATATTGAGGGTGACTACGTTGTGTGTAAAAGTTACAAAAAACTCCGTGATACGCTTATTCGAAATGGCTACTTAATCAGGAAGATGTGGCCAAATTATCATCGCAGGTACTTTACAGGGGAACTCGTTTTCGAGTTTGGGATGTCGGATGCTCATCGTGCGTCCGCATTCAAACTGGCAAGAATGTTTGACAAGGCCGGGCATGGGCGAAAAGATTTTATTGAGAGCACGGACCACCAGCCTGGGCCATATCTATGGGTGGCTTCCGAACATGACCGTTACCGTTGGCCAAATGGGGTCGACCTCGTTGAAGTGACCCAGGTAGAGCAGTGGGAAGGGTTGGCTCTGGCCGAGGCTGACCCGATTGATGCATATGCTCTAGCGGTGGCAGCTATCCGGGAGATTTACCCGGACTCAATTTAATTTGTTGTTGTTGTTTGGTTGTAGTTGTTTGGTTGTTTGGTTGTTGTTGTTTGGTTGTAGTTGTTTGTTGTTGTTTTGGCGCCATTTGTGTGTGGCGCCGTTTGAACTTATTATTTAATAATATTAATGTTGATACGTTAATTTGTTTTTTGACTTAAGTTTAGAAGTAATTAAACTAATTCAATTCAAAGCTATTCAATCGATAAAGCAAAATTAGAATTGAATGACATTCAGGAAATGACATTAACAAATTTGCTAATAATAAACGACATTGAATTGGTGAAAAACATAAACGACATTCAGGAAATGACATTCACAAATTCAAGAAATAGTTCACAAATTCACAAATTAAAAAATAATAAGGGAGATGATGACAGAAAAATGATCATTTCCTTTAATAGATCTTTGTGATAGAGTTTTTGTGTTGCAGTACAGTCGTATTATTAGTGTGTGTTTCCTATCTACAAATATTGACAACGGTTATCATAAACAAACCGTTGTGATAGAGTAATGACTACGGTTATAGTATCATACCCGTTGTAATTAGTAAACACTATGACAACGGTTTGTGATTAATAACCGTTGTTATTACTAACCACAACGGGTATATTTACAACAACCGTTGTTGTTGCTTACGTTTATTTTTTTTTTAATTATAATTATAAGAGACAGCAATATCATAAGTACTATACACTGCAATAATAATCAGCAGAAACCAACAAAGACAGCAATATCATAAGCACTATACACTGCAATATCAGCAGAAACCAAAACATGGAGACTGTATAATGAATGACCAAAAGCTAAATAATTTGGGAATCTTCAACAATGACCAAAGCTAACAAAAACTAAAGACAATACCACCTCAGGATCGGGGACGTTTCTTGCCCGACATAGTTTCTTCGTTAACCCAAATACCTTCACCATGATCATCACGCATATAGATGCTTTCAATGTTATCATGATCAGTGTCAACATTGTCGAAATAAGATACAGTGGAAGAGTGATCCATTCCCTCAAACACGACATCCTGATCATTATCCCCACCATTATCGGGTGCACCCCGTCTACTCCTTATAGATAGTACAACAGACCACTTCTTATCCATAGGATCGGTGACATAGAACACTTGTTTAGCTTGGGATGCCATTATGAAAGGATCATCCTTATTATTGCCAACCTTATCCAAATTGACCAACGTAAATCCCATTTTATCCTTTCGAACACAATTGTTGTTGTTATCAACCCAGTTACATCGAAACAGAGGTATTGTGAAATCAATGTAATCTAATACCAATATTTCTTGAATAACACCATAATAAAGGCATTTTCCCCAAATAGGGTTTTTATCTTTTGAAGTAGCAAAGTGCATTGCCTCAAATTCAGAACTCACACCACTATTTTGCATTGTGCTCAACTCATCTTGCTCGCGGGTGTAAAAAGTATAACACATTATAACAACGGGTTTTTCATATCCGTTGTTATTAATTTAAGCCAAATAATGCGCCAAATTAATAACACATTATAACAACGGGTTTTTCATACCCGTTGTTATTACTTTTCATTATATCGCGCTAAATTAATAACAACGGATATAGAATAAACTGTTGTTATTAGTAAATTTATTTACAACGGTTATTTTAGTTCACGCCGTTGTTAAAACTAATAACAACGTTCGAAAAACTAACACCGTTGTTATTAGGTTTAATAAAATTCCGCGGAAAAATAATTATCCATTCCACAACGGTTTTTCTTTATTTTCATGAGTATGCGTTGTTGATGGGGCGTTGTTATTGCCTGTATTTGTAGTAGTGATTGTTTCAGTTCTTGATTAAAAAACGTTTATTTAGTTTGACTAAATTAAGTGCTTTGTTTATCCGAATATATTGTAAGACAATGTTGGACCCTATTCAAGTGAATAGGATGAACTTAGTATTTTCATCCTGTTCACTCAATGAGGTGACGTATCAAAGTGACTAGATTGTAAGTAGATCGATGGTTGGTTCAACACCATGGGGTCATGGAGATGACTGGTCGATTACATAGACAGGTTGTATGACACTCTGTCGAACAGTGACCATTTATAGAGTCCCTTAAATCAATTATTGATGCCTGGTCGTGGCAAGGTCTTCTATATTATTCCTATGAGTCGATTCTTTTGACTGACGCTCATTTATCTGACTCGGTGCAGTTTTCTATTGGCTTTGGTTTTTGTCCTAGATCGTGCCGTGAAAGGAGGCCAATGGGCATCTTCCGGGTCATGGTGATCTGCATTATACAGAGCAGCTGGGTCAACAGGAATTGTCCACCCACGTTGGGACTAAAACATCTTTGGGCCACTCGAGGAGAAGTTACTGGAAATGCGTGGTCACACTTGGAAAAGGTCTATGGTAGACGTTCTGGTCAGACAGTTACTCTCTAGATCGAGAAAACCACTCATGATATAATCATTCGCAAGTGCGACCTGAAAGACACCTTGCGTTGAGTGGGAGATGTGATATAAGTGACAAGAGAATTGGTGACGCACACTTGTGTAAGACAAGTGGGAGATTGTTGGAGTAGGTGTCCTCCACAATAGTGCGTCTACATAATAAATCTCATTTAAGGAATATATCTGGGATATTTATTGGCTATATTAGTCAGTTGATCAACGTATATCGGTAACGGTTGGGTAACTAGAGTTTGACGTTATTGTCGTATGACGGCGGTGATGAACTGATCCCTTTCGGTCACACCTAAAGGAATGAGCCTCAAATAGAGAACTAATTATTTGTATAGGATACAGTTTAATTTAGTCCCTTGAATGTAACTTTACTAAAAGTAAGACAATTGAGTTTTAATAGAGCAAACGAGTTTAGAACTCGCATCGTGAAAAATTATTACTCTTATAAGATAATTGATTAATATAATTCTTGAGACATGATTTAGTAATTAATTGTTAATTCACTAAATGCGTACTAATTGACTAATTGACTAATATATATATATATATATCTATATATCTATATATACTAGACAAAATAAATTGGGAAACACTTAAATTATATAAGATAAGTGGATGATTACACATATTTGTAAGACAAATATAAGAATCAAAATAGGCCCATAATGGGTACCATATTTCGGGTAAGACACAAGAGGAAACAAAATGATGATTTTTGCCTTTCACTTTTTGTTCTTACCCATGCATTCTCTTCCCAATACTACTTTTGTTCTTACCCAAATCTTACACAAATTAAAGCAACACTCAACCTCACCTCTCTCTTGTCTTGGCCGACCATATGGCCCCTTTTATGAGCAATTTAATTGCTCATAATTTCACTCTTGTGCATGTGAGCATTTGGCATTTATCTCACAAGAAATTACTAGAAAACTCTCTAATAATCAATAGAAATATTACTAAGTGTTAGTAATATTAAATCTAATATTATCAAATTCTTACTAAGTGTTAGTAATAGTTTATTTCATACATTTAAGGGTAGTATTTGAAATATATAGTTAATACTTCTCATACTAGGTTTGAAGGCTTGTTCTTGGTGCATCTTGAAGGAGGTATTCTAGTTTGAATACTTGGAGGATCATTCTAAAGCTAAGTAGATATTCCATAAGACAACAAGGTGTTGTTGTACTTATATTTCCACTATCAATGTAAGGAAATTTCTACCTTTTATAATAATGTCTTTATATTTGCATGCATGTTACATATATCTTAAAATAACTAAATTAACAAGTAATTTGGTAAACTAAATAGAGGAGTCTAATTAAGGTCTATAGACTTTCATTAACAAACCTGAGGCGAGAACTCCTCTTTGGAATGACCTTGTGAGGATAAGTATGGTGGAGCCATGGGTGGTATTGGGAGACTTTAACAATGTTCTTTATGCAAATTAGAAAATTGGACGACCTGTTAAGGTCTCTGAGATGATGTCATTCCATAGAGCTATTGATTTGAGTGATTTGCAAGATTTGAAGACTCTTGAGGCTTTCTTTAGATGGAATAAAAAACAGCCTAGTGGGACTAGGGTTTTCAGTAGAATTGATACAGTTCTTGTGAATGATGGGTGGATGAGGATCAAGCTTGATAATTATACTTATTATGAAAATGAGGATGATTATGATCATTGTCCATGCATCATTGAAGATGGTAGAGGATGGATTACCTAGAAAAAACCTTTTAAGTTTTTTAATATGTGGACTAAAGTAGGAAGTTGTAACAGAGGGCTAGAATAAGAGGATTGAAAGCAATGCAATGTTCAGAGTTATTTCTAAGCTTAAGCTTCTTAAAGTTAGGCTGAAAGAGCTTAACAAAGATCTTTTCTCAGATGTGGAGAGGAATGCAGATATTGCCCATGAAATGATGACGAACTGTCTAAAGAATCTCCAAGCTGACCCATATAATACTCATCTTATGGATATTGAATATAATACAAGGTAGAGTTATTTAATGCTGACCAAAGCCAAGGATGATTTTCTGAGACAGAAGGCAAAACGTAACCGGGCAAAGGATGGTGATATAAATACTGCCATGTTCCATAGGGTAATTAAGTAGAGACAAAGCGAAAATAAAGTTTTTTAGATTGTAGATAAGATGGAGTCATACACAACAACCCTGATGGCATCCTTAACACTTTTGAGGTATATTAACTTCAACTACTTGGAGCTAGCAATAGTATCTCTCAGTTCTATCCTGGCATTATGGGGAATGGACCTAAGGTGGCACAAGGTGACTCGAAAAGAATTTGCAAGATACCTAGTAATGAGGAAATAAAACAGGCTGTTTTCTCAATCCCTGAGGACAAGAGTCAAGGTCATGATGGTTATTTGAGTGGTTTTTATAAATCCAGGTGGGATATCAGTCACTTTGATATTTTCTTGGCAGTTAAGGATTTTTGTATGATTGGACAATTACTCAGACAGATTAATTGCACAAACCTGGTTCTCATACCTAAGAGTGATACACCTATATTTGTTTAAGGATTTCAGGCCTATAGCATGCTGCAATATCGTATACAAGATCATTATCAAAATCATATGTAGTAGACTCTCTAAGGTTCTTCCAAAGCTTGTGAATCCTTCCAAAGCTGCTTTTATTAAAGGTAGAAGCATCATGGGTAATATCCTGATTAGTCAAGGTCTGGTTAGACTCTACACAAGGAAACAAGCCTCTCCTAGATATCTAATTAAGTTAAATCTTAGGAAAGCCTATGATTCCATAGAATGGAGCTTCATTGAGCAGGTTCTGAAGTGCCTTAATTTACCTCCTATGTTCATAAATCAGAACTTTGGTGATGCAGTGTGTCACTACTGCATCCTTTTCTATTGTCCTCAATGGTCAACCCCATGGTTTCTTTCATGGTAAGACGGGCCTAAGGTAAAGCGATCCCTTGCCCCCCTACTGTTCACTCTTTGTACGGAGTACCTTAACAGAATTATGAATGAAATAAGAGGTATGCAGGGCTTTATATATCATCACTTATGCAAAGGGGTAAAACATAATCATTTAATGTTTTCGATGACTTGCTTATCTTCTGCAAAGGGGATATAAGGTATGCTTTCATGATTATTGAGTGATTTAGCAGCTTTTCTAAGGCATTTGACCTTTGAATTAATAATGAAAAGTCTGAGATTTTCTTGAATGGTGTTGATCAGGAGACTGGGGATGTAATCTTGGGTAATGCTGAAGTCACAAAAGGGACCCTCCCTTTTAAATATTTAGGAGTTAAAATTTCCCACAAGAAACTCAACAGGAATGACTGTAATATCCTTGTGGGCTGGTTGATTGCTAGAATTAGAGGATGGAACAAGAAGAAGATCTCCTATACTGGGAGACTGACCTTAGTAAAATATGTCCTAAATTCTATTCATAACTACCGGGCTCAGATTTTTGTTCTACATGTACGTGTTATGGACAAGCTAAAGGCACTTTGTAGGAACTTATTGTGGGAATGGGAAGAAAACTATTCCAAAACTCCTCTTGTGGCCTGAAATATTATTTGTGCTGATAAAAAATATGGAGGTCTGGGTCTTATTGATAGCAAAGTCTGGAATGTACCATATGTAGGTAAATTAGTTTGGTGGATTGTTATGAAGAAGGATTACTTATGAATTTAGTGGATTGATAAAGTTTATATGAAAGGCAAACAATGGTACAATTATAGTCCAAGTAGATCTAGTTCATGGGCATGGAGGAAGATATGTGAGGTCATGAGCACCTTTAAACCTGTATTTCTTCAAGGCAAGTGGTTGGGCCAGGATGATTAATACACAATCTCTCAGGGTTATGAGTGGTTAACACATACCAATAGGGAAGTAGTGCCTTGGCATAACATTGTGTGGAATAAATTTAATATCCCACGACAAATTTCATTCAGTGGCTCCTTGACAAGCTATCCAGAATGGGAATTACTAATGAAACTGATTTTTTTATATGTGGACAAGCTATAGAGAATCATCATCACTTATCGTATGGTTGTCTTTATACAAAAAGTGTTATGAGCTGCTGGGAGATTGGCTTCAGATTACACCAAGTGCAGGTATGAGTCCTGAGGGTTTTCTGAAGTTGAGGTTGATTTAAGGCTTTATGAGGA
>JAIUZE010019308.1:0-12555 GCA_022085475.1 Heliosperma pusillum
CAAGCGGGTTTTTGGGTATAATATGACAATTCACATGTTAGAAGTAGTAATAAAATAACATGTAATGAATATGTTGATTTTATGTCTATGTGATAACGACTCTGCTTCTAGCCGGTTTGATCCAACGGGTTTGGTCAAACTAAGATCTAGTCAGCCCCGATTTGACTGATGACCCGTCGCGGGACTCGGGTCGGGGATTTGTCTTCAAGTATGGTTGTATTTAATTAATGAATTAGCCTTAGTAGATATGAGGCGATATGATATTTGATTATTATTGATATGCAATTAGTCACATGATAGGATGTTTTTCCCGTGACTGATTTATTATATGGTTGGTGTCGTGTTTACTAAGTACCCATAGAGAATTATGGATATATGGCGTCTTGACCATTCTAATTCTAAATGAGTAGCTTGGACCATGACATTGATAGGCAGGTACTGTCTTTAACGAGTATATGTTCACTTGTTGATAGCTTTTGTTTCTCGGCTTGGTGGGTTTATATCCAAGTCGGGGCATGGCTGCCTGATCCGTTTTGGGACTGGAGCCAGCTTAAGTACTAGCCATCTCTGCTTAGGGGGGTCGCCTAGTAGAGTTTCTCATAGACGGTTATGTCATGGGACGGGGAATGGAATAGCTGTTGTCGCGAGGTCTGATCAGTCTAGGACTAGGATGTTTTCCTACCTTGTGGTATAGCCTCGAGTTACAGAAGTCGACTATTGACTGGACTAAGAACTTATGCCTGTTTGTAGAAGTATTGGTCTTTCATGTTTGTATGATTCTATGAGTTCTAGAAGGTGAGATGCAAGCCGGCTAGGATTGATAGAGTTTGGATTACCGATTGTTAACTGATTCACATGATTACGTGGTGATTAGGGTTTGAGTGTATCAGGGCCATGTTACATGGTAACCGCTGAGCCAGCATACCAGCTTCCCTACCTCGAGTTATATTTTATTATCGGATTCACATGATAGCTTTCATATGATAGGTTATATGTTAGTTAACTGTTTCATAACATGAAAACCATATCATATATGTTAAGTTTTTGTATTTTCTATATACATTGCTTTTATGTTTTTCATGTTTCATTAAACTCGACATTTCGTGGCTGGGAGAACTCGGAGTTACTCCCCACTGACTGTGGCTTCCGTGTTTATATTTAATGCGGTCGAACAGGTGGGGATGCATATTTTGGGGTACATGACGAGCTAGCGAGCGAAGTATTTTACCTTGGACCTATATTCGGTTCATAGTTTGTATATTATTAGATACACTTTTATTTCCGTATTTATACGGGAGATATGTCTCCCGTCTTGTACATTTCGTTTGTAGAATATTATTTCCGTTTTGTAATGACCTTTTTATGTTATGACACCTTCGTTATGTATCATTATATTTCGTTTATGTATTTAAATAATTTTTTTTCTTTCCGCAAATTTGAGGGTGTCACAGTCTAATGGATGGAGGGTGTGTATTGACTATAGGAAATTGAACCAAGCGACCAAGAAAGATCACTTTCCTTTGCCATTTATAGACCAAATGTTAGAAAAACTTGCAGGACGTTCATATTTTTCTTTTCTTGATGGGTATTCCGGCTACATTCAAGTCCCCATAGCCCCCGAAGATCAAGAAAAAACTACATTCACGTGTCCATTTGGAACATTTGCTTTCCGGAGAATGCCCTTTGGTCTTTGTAATGCCCCTGGAACATTCCAGCGTTGTATGATGAGTATTTTCTCCGATCTTCTTGATTCTTCCATGGAGGTATTTATGGATGATTTCACGGTTTTTGGCGATAATTTTGATATGTGTCTCCATAATTTATCTCTTGTTCTTAAACAGTGTGTTGAAACGAACCTTGTTTTGAATTCTGAGAAATGTCATTTCATGGTCGAACAAGGCACTGTTTTAGGTCATATTGTTAGTTCTAGGGGGTTGGAAGTTGACAAAGCAAAAGTTGATGTTATAAGTTCCTTATCGTACCCCACTTGTGTGGGAGAAATTCGCTCATTTTTAGGGCATGCAGGTTTTTATAGGCGATTCATTAAGAATTTCTCTACTATTGCATCTCCACTTTGTGCTTTACTTGCTAAAGATGTTGTCTTTTTGTTTGATGATAAGTGCAAAAATGCTTTTGATACTTTAAAAGGAAAACTCATATCTGCTCCTGTTATTAGACCCCCTGACTGGTCGTTGCCATTTGAAATTATGTGTGATGCGAGTGATAGAGCGGTAGGTGCGGTACTTGGTCAGAAGGTAGGTAAGGTGCCTTATGTAATTTCCTATGCTTCTAAATCTCTTGACCCTGCCCAATGTAATTATACCGTGACTGAGAAAGAAATGTATGCTGTGATTTTTGCTCTTGAGAAATTTAGACCGTACTTGCTTGGTAGTCATGTTGTGGTGTATTCCGATCATTCTGCATTAAAATATCTTCTGAAAAAGAAAGAATCTAAGCCAAGATTGTTGCGTTGGATGCTTTTGCTTCAAGAATTTGACTTAGAAATCAGGGATAAAAAAGGGGCAGAAAATCAAGTAGCTGACCATTTAAGTAGAATCGTCCCTAGAGACGATTGGCCGAGCATGATTGATTTCTTTCCTGATGAGCAACTTTATTCTTTATACACTGTAACTACTCCTTGGTATGCTGATATAGTGAACTACTTAGTCACTACTTCTTTTCCGTCTACTTTTTCTAAGGCTAAAAAGGAAAAAATTAAATCTGATGCTAAACATTTTATATGGGATGATCCTTATTTATGGAAATGTTGTAGTGACCAGGTTGTTCGTCGATGTGTGGCTGAACATGAGTATGCCTCTATTTTAGAATTCTGCCATAGTTTAGAGTCAGGTGGCCACTTTGGGGTTCAGAGGACAGCACATAAGGTTCTTGAATGTGGTTTTTACTGGCCTACGTTGTACAAAGATGCTTATATGTTTTGTAAGTCATGTGAACAATGTCAAAAGACAGGTAATTTGACAAAGAGGGCTGAAATGCCTCAAACTGGAATATTGATATGTGAGGTGTTTGATGTTTGGGGAATCGATTTTATGGGTCCCTTCCCTTCTTCAAATGGTTATCTTTACATTCTGCTTGCAGTCGATTACGTGTCTAAGTGGGTTGAGGCAAAAGCAACTAAGAAAGATGATGCTAAAACTGTGGTTGAGTTTGTTAAGAGTAACATTTTTAATCGGTTTGGTGTTCCAAAGGCTTTGATTAGTGACCGTGGTACCCATTTTTGTAACAAAACACTTGGGGCTTTATTGAATAAGTATCATGTTGTTCACAGGAAAGGTACTGCATATCATCCCCAATCCAATGGGCAAGCTGAGTTGTCAAACCGTGAGGTAAAATCTGTTTTAGAGAAAATGGTGAATCCCAACAGAAAAGATTGGAGTTCTAGGCTAGGAGATGCTTTATGGGCTTATCGTACATCGTATAAAACACCCTTAAACATGTCCCCATTCCGACTCGTTTATGGGAAAGCATGTCACTTACCTGTTGAACTTGAACACAAATCTTGGTGGGCTGTGAAAGAATGCGCTCTAGACTATGATAAGGCTGGAAAGAAGAGGAAGTTACAACTCCAGGAGCTGGAGGAGTATAGGTTAGAAGCATACGAAAATGCTAAAATCTATAAGCAAAAGACTAAGGCTTTTCATGACAAGATGATAGCTAGGAAAACTTTTACTGTTGGACAGAAAGTTTTATTATTTAACTCTCGGTTGAAATTGTTTTCTGGTAAGTTGCAAAGTAGATGGCTTGGTCCTTTTGTTGTGCTCAATGTTTTTCCTCATGGTGCGGTCGAGATTAAATCTCTCGATACTAATAAAGTTTTTAAAGTGAATGGACAGCGCCTTAAACCTTTTTATGAGCTGCCAGAGGTAATGCTTATCGAGGATATAGTTTTGGAAGAGCCGTGACAAGGACTCCTGCATTACGTCGAGCCAACGACGATAAATAAGGCGCTACTTGGGAGGCAACCCAAGATTGATTTTTCATGTTTTATTGTTTTCTATCTTTTATTTTCTTTCTGTTTAATGTCATTTTTTTTTGGGTCAGTTTAGTTTTTAGCTTAATTTGTTTAATAAACAAGTCGTAAGTAGCATTTTAGAGAAAAAAAAAAAATAATTACTTCTTTGCTGTAGTGTATTTCACTGGTCTTTGTCAGAATGCTTATTTTTGCAGATTAGTGTACACTGGCTACAAGTCTCGCAGTGCTGACGGGTTCAAAAGTCCAAGACTAGTGTTGCTGTGTTCCTTATGCTATTGGAAATTATAGCGTTGGATGTTTCCGATATCAGGCGGCGAAAGGTCAACTGTATGACATGTTTGAAGATCATACGACCACCTAAATAGTGAATCCGCTAAGTGTTTTTTCCCTCCTGTTTGTTTTATATGTGCTTCATTATGAAACTTGATGTCTCTTCTGCACATTGAGGGCAATGTTTAGACTAAGTGTGGGGGGATAATTAACTGAAATGAAAATTAACCCTGGACTTTATTTGGATTAACTAAAATAGTTGCGTCGACGACAAGCTCTAATCTAACTATTTATCAATAAAAAGGAAAAAAAACTTTTAAACCTGATTTCTCTTAATCTCTTAAGTAAACAAAACAATGTTTTGAAGCCGCGTATATGTGAATTTTTCCTCCTGTTTAAACTTGGATTGATTAATTTCTTAACATGACAAGTTTCAAGTTTCTTTTACATTGAAATTCTAAATAAACTTTAAATAATAACACTTATTCTATATGTTTTGATCACATGATTATTGACTCTAGATTGTGTGGGGTGTAAGTCGGTCTTGTACCTAATAATACTTTCGTGGTGACTCCTTAATGGACCTTCAAGGAGATACTTGACCTCGAGAGAGTGTGCGTGCGTCTTGTGACTCGAGTTAGTAAATCCGAGGGGAACCTAGTCCTAATGGGATTGGGAGAATGCCTAATGCCTTGTCCGGATGGGCGGGAGTCATTGGTCGAAAGCTCGCTACATGGGTCACTAGATGGCAAAAACAATTCCGAAAAAAAAGAAGAAAAAAATAGAAAAAAAAGAGGAAAAAAAATGAAAGTTAAAAAACAAAAGGAAAAAGCAGAGAGAATAAAAGTGAGGCGAGGCATCGAGTATACTTGAGGTAACCGGGAGAACGATCCACGTACTTAAGTACCGAAAGTATCCCCTTTCCCAAGGCCTTAATATTAGACTGAAACCCGCCTTCTATGAGTCAATTTTTATGTGCATTAGGATAGGAATAGCTAATCATGTAATAGCACAAAATTATCCCTTACTTATCCAACTCTATGCATATTAGAACCCACAAACTTTAGATAAGTAGCTTTAAAACCGATTAACCCACGTCTCATAAAACAATTAGATTGTAAATTAAACGCGATCAAGTTATACTCCAACCGAAATTAATACTATGTCGCAAGTTCTAATTCCGATTAGTTGCTACTTTTTGGTACAAAATCTAGTCTAGGCCAAATAATGTACTGCCTAAAAATCACACCTCAACTTATTAATCGATAGCAACCATAAACTAAGGGTGAGTACCAACAATAATCTCAAATATAACTTGATAAACGAAACGAATTCGGAATTAAACAAAACTCAATAACAATCAGACAAAATATTTCCAATCAAGTTCATAGAGATAAAATTACAAGTAAAAATAAAGGGATAAAGAGAAGAGAAAAACTTATAAATATGTCCTGAAAACACAGCTCTAACTCGGTTTGGACGCCTTGCTAAGTAGCCGGATTTCCGCCTTCTCGTGGAGTAGATAGCCACCCACTCGAACTAGTCTTTCTACAACCCGATATCCTTTACTTGTACTAATAATCTCACTCTCAACTCCCTTGTATTTTCGGATTTCAGCTTGCTTCCCCCAAATATCATACAAAAGAGGGTTTATATAAGGAAACTGTGAAAGCACAAACCCTAAATCTTCTTGAATGATCGCCATTAAATCCTTATGATTACTCCTTTCATTGATTGAATTGATAACTACGAGCGTTACCTTCCGATCCGTCTTCACGCACCATTACTGCGTTCCATTTAATATCTTGCTCCTTCTGGGACTTTTGTGGCTACTGTATTTTTTTGTAATTGATTTCTCTTCCCAATTGATGATGTTGCCTTGTTCTTATTTTAAGTGGGCAAAGTGGAGAATATGGGCTGCGCACTCCTTTAGTCTTCATTGCTAAATTCCTGGACAGGTCAGCCCACTTGCTGCTGCAGTACGGCCTTCTTAAAGTCGTATTTTGCTTCAGTCCAAAACACAAAAGTTGTAGGCCTTGATCATAGCTTTCCATAGCAACTTGAAGTGACTCATTTCGACTTCGTATGAGAGAAATATGGCCCAAATACGAGCAGCTGTCCAAAATGATTTGTATAGCAAGATTCGTACAATATGGATTTCCGAGCTAACCTGAAATGGGCAATCACCTAATAAATAAAAGTAGAATAAATTAATATATTCAGCTCAAAAATAATATTCAAATGATTCAAACCCAAATCTACTAAAAATATGTAATATAGCTTCAATAATACGAAAGACGACTCCAAGTGTATAAAAATAACTAGTAAAAATATGAATAATTATGCGCTTATCAGCATGCTAGAATCATGAACTAAAACATTAAACCATGCTCTAAATACATGATAATCCAAAATCCACTCAAAAGATTCTAACTTTTAAACCAAAGTTACAATCTTTCAAGTTGCTTCAACAAATATCAAGACAAATCAACCAAATTCATCAAGACAAAACAATTTAATCAAACAAACAATTACTAAGATGGTTAGTCCTAACAACAATTCATTCAACAAAGAAAATCAACAAAGGAAGATGGAATTAAATAGAGAAGGAAGGATTAAAAAGTCTTACAATGCTAAAAAGGGAAGAACTTGTTCAAATTACACTAAGCAAAAGAAGATTAGCTACCCATAGTCTTCTTAATACAACCAATTTCTAAGCAAAAACCCATTACAAAAGCCAAACTTGAAGAACAAAAAGAGACAAAATGCTAAGGAAAATATGATGTTTTATGTTCAATGCTTGATACCCTTGCCTCTCTTCAGAAATCTTCTTTTATACCCTTGGTCCGCAAACCTAGGGGCCTTGAAAGATGGGCTTCCAAAAGACAAGACGAGAAAATGAGAAAAACCTGTGCTGAGAGATGACGCAGGCTGCGTCCTAAGACGCAGGCTGCGTCCTAAGACACAGGCTGCGTCCTACGACGCAGGCTGCGTCGAACGCTGCCAGATTTTTGCCTTGTTTTTCCTTCTTGACTTTCGTTGACCCCATGGATATTGACCCCGCCTTGACTTCCATTGACCCAATGGGCTTGGTCTTCAAACCTTGATGATTCCTTGCTAGCCCACTTCAAGTTCCGGGTTTTTGGGTCTCGGGTTTTTCGGGTTTGACTTTTATTGACTTTCGGGATTTGACTCTAAAAAAATGACTTAAAACACTAAATATTAACATTATTACAAAAACTAAAACTAACATAAAACATAGCTAATGACCCGTAAAAAGTAAGACGAACGACTCTAAAAATTGCTACTAGACACGACAATATTTGACGTTGTCATTCACCTAATTTGAGCTTCTTGCTTTCGATATGATATATTTCATTAACATTATCAAGAACATAAATGCCTCCAATAGAGATGGCTTTACCATAAAACACATCATTAAAAGAAAACGAACAACTATTGTTCTTGATTACAAAAGAGAAACCCTCCGCGTCAAGTACGGAAATGGAGATAATGTTCTTAGTCAAGGAGGGTACAAAATAACAATTATTTAAATACAACTCAAGACCACTAGCTAAGGTTAATACATAAGTTCCTACGGAGACGGCGGCAACTCTTGCTCCATTCCCCATTCGTAGGTCCACATCACCCTTGGCTAGTGCTCGCACGTCCTTCAGCCCCTGCAAGTGATTACAAAGGTGAGAACCACATCGAGTATCAAATACCCAAGTGGAAGTGCAAGCATAGTTAATATCTATCATATAGAGAAAAGAGAGGATTATACCTGACGGTGTCACACATCCATCCTTCTTATCCTTCAAATACTTGGGATAATTGCGTTTCCAATGTCCCTTGCCTTTACAATAAAAGCATTCGGCTTCGGCGTGCTTCTTTCCCTTAGGCTTGGCATTGCTATTCATAATAGATTTGCCCTTTCCCTTTCCTTGCTTCTTAAATTGGGCTTTGGCTTTTCCCTTCCCCTTTTGAACCCCTAGCTTCAAGTTCTTCAATCTCATTTTAAGAACATCCTTTTGCTCACTCCCACTTGCTTCCACATCCCTTTCGACTTGGGTAAGGAGAGCATGGAGCTCGTGAAAGCTCTTATCCATGCCATGCATCTTATAGTTTGCCCTAGCTTGGGCAAACTTGGGAGGAAGTGAGTGAAGGATGCGGCCAACCGCTAGCTTCTTAGGAATTTTGACCCCTAGACGATCTAGAGTGTCAATATGTTCCACCATCTTAAGCACATGTGGGCCAACCTTTTGGCCCTTCTCTAGCTTGGATTCAAAAAGCCTAGTCATAGCATTGTATTGGCGAATCTCGGGTGATTGAGAAAAAGCCAACGTCACCCTAGAGAATATCTCATATGCTCTAAGGGTGATGTATTGTTGCTTAAGGCTTGAGGACATCGACCAAATCAAGACCATCTTGACGTCGTTTTCTACCTTAAGGTACTCCTCATAGGCGGCTTTGGCCGCATTAGTAGCTCTTGGGCCGGGTTCATTGGGAGGTGCCTCGGTCAAGTAGCGTAAAACGTTATCCGATAACGCCGCGCCCTTGATCGTTTGCTCCAACTCGATGAAATTAGTTCCATCGTCTTTTAAGATGCATTTGTCCATTACGGACCTTAGCCATGAGTCTTTTCCTAGTTGAATGGTGTTGTTATTGTTTGCCATTGCGAATTATGAATAACTACAACAAAATTAGGAAATATCTGAAAGTCCATAGACCTTAATTAGACTCCTCTAATTATTTACTAAATTACTTTTTAATTTAGTTTATAATGATCTATGTAACATGCATGCAAATATAAAGACATTTATATAAAAGAAGAAATTTCCTCACATTGATATGGAAAATATAAGGGCACAACAAGAACTCCTTCTTGTTGTTCTTGAGCTAATAATATGGATGAACACAAGTAATCTCCAAAGTACAAGATCTCCTCTAGTTGCCAACCAGATTAACCCAAATAATCTACCCTTATTATTAACTAGATAATAATATAGATATTATTCTACTAATATTATGACTATATTACTACACTAGTAATACTTAGTAAATATTAGTATTTGAGAGTTTATAGTGAGAAGAAGAGTTTTAGAGAGAAGTATGACAATTGCACAAAATGAAGTAAGTATAAAATGAACACAAATGCTCATTTTATAGGCCATTTGGCCGGTCCAAATTGTCCAAATAAGGACTCTTATTTTGCATAATTTGATCACATGCATTAGAGTGGAGTGTTGTAGAACAAGTGATGATTGTTTACTACTTGTTATGTCACTTTCATAAAGTAACTAAAGAGTAAAAATAAGAACAAAATCATCACCATGTAACTACTACCCCAACCGGCCACAATGGCCTTAGTTTGGTCTATTTTTGATTTTTGATATTTGTCTTACAAATACTTATTGATCATACGGTTAATTATCTTGTATAATTAAGTGTTAATTTGATCATATAACAATTATATGACTCAATTAAATAAACAACATGTACTTAACATTTTAAGTAATATTTTACCATTATATCAATATATAATGGTTCCCACAATGCTTAGTTAATTTATTTTACAACTCCTAGTAAATATAATTAACTAATTACCTCTATCTCAAAACCTCAACTAATTTAGTAATTTAACGATTAATTACTAAGTTAAATCTTATTTAATCGTATTAAAATAAGATATAAATTTATTAGTCAATTATCGCATAATTGAAAAATAAGCTTAATCGAATGTGAGTTCTTAACTCATTTTCTAATAATTAACTCTCGTACATATCGAATATATGTAATGTACTAATTAACTGTATCGTATACAAATAATTAGTTACTATTTGGATGTCATCCTTTAGGTGTGACCGAAAGGGATCAGGTGATCACCGCCGTCAAACGACAATAACGTCAAACTCTAGTCAGCCAACCGTTATTGATTTACGTTAATCAACTGACTAATCATATATATAGTCAATAAAGATCCCAATTATATTCCTTAATAAGATTTATTATGTGGCGCACTATTGTGGAGGACACCTACTCCAACAATCTCCTCCCACTTTGTCTGAACAAGTGTGCGTCACCGATTCCTTGGTCTCTTTATCACATCTCCCCACTCAACGCAAGGTGTCTTCCAGGCGCACTTGCGATTGAATATCTAGAAAAGGGTTTTCTCGATAGGGAGTAACTGTCTGAACCCGAAATCTACCATAGATCTCTTCCGAGCGTGGCCACGCATTTACATTAACTAACTCCTCGTGGCCTAAAGATGTTTTTACCCAAACGTGGGTGGACAATTCCTGTTGATCCATCTACTATGTATGATGCAGATCACCATGATCCAGAAGAAGTCCATCGGCCTCCTTTTACGGCACGACCTAGAACATCAACCAAACCAATCGGAAACTGCACCGACTCAGATAGACGGTCGCCAGTCAAAAGAATCGACTTATAGGAATAAGATAGAAGACCCTGCCACGACCAGGCATCAAATAATTGATTTAAGGGTCTCTACAATGTCACTGTCCGACAGAGTGTCATACAGTCTGTCTATGTAAACTACCAGTCATCTCCATGACCCCATGGTGCTGAACCAACCATCGATCGACTTACAATCTAGTCATTTCGAGACGTCACTTCATTGAGTGACTAGGGACAAAATACTAAGTTCTGTCCTATTCACTTGAATAGGGTCCAACATCTATTTCGGATAGAAACAAAGTATTAAATTTAGTCAAACTAAATAAAAGAGTTTAAAATAAAACTTGAACAATGAATGCCATTATCACATATGAAATAATTAATACAACATTCAATTATTAAATATTACATAATCTAAAGGAATTCTGGCACACGTCTCAATCCCATTGTGACGACATGACCATCATGCTTAGCCTTTGATAAAGGCTTGGTTAAAGGATCAGCAATGTTGTCATCTGTCCCAACCTTACAAATGTCAATTTCCTTTCTGTCCACGTAATCTCTAATACATGATATTTCCTAAGTACATGTCTAGACTTGTTACTAGACTTGGGCTCTTTTGCCTGAAAAATAGCCCCACTGTTATCACAATAAATTGTGATAGGATCTTTGGCAGTAGGGACTACTGATAGTCCTTCCAAAAATTGCCGAATCCACACAGCTTCCTTTGCAGCTTCAAACGCTGCAAGGTACTCTGCTTCTGTTGTAGAATCCGCTGTAACGCTTTGCTTGAAACTCTTCCAGCAAACAGCTCCTCCATTCATCATATAAACGTAGCCGGATTGGGATTTCATATCATCCCGATCTGTTTGGAAACTGGCATCTGTGTAACCCTTTACACGTAACTCAGTCTCGCCTCCAAACACTAAGAACGAATCCTTGGTCCTTCTCAAGTACTTAAGGATTTTCTTTACGGCTATCCAGTGACTCTCACCTGGATTTGCTTGGTAACGACTTGTCATGCTCAAAGCATATGCAACGTCGGGATGAGTGCACATCATAGCATACATGATTGATCCAACAGCTGATGCGTAAGGGATCAATTTCATGCGTTCAATCTCCTCGGGTTTCGTAGGGCACTCTGACTTGCTCAAAGTGATCCCACTTTCCATAGGAATAAAGCCTCTCTTAGAGTCTTTCATGTTGAACCGATCAAGAATCTTATCAATATAAGTCTCTGGACTTAGTGCTAGTACCCTTTTAGATCTATCCCTATAGATCCGGATACCTAAGATGCGCTGGGCCTCTCCTAAGTCTTTCATTTGGAAATGTATTCCTAGCCACTCCTTTACAGAAGTGAGCATTGGAATATCATTCCCAATGAGTAGTATGGCATCTACATACAAGACTAGAAAAGTTACTTTACTCCCACTAAACTTCATGTATAAACACGGTTCCTCGACACTTCGAGTGAAACCATTTTGTTTAATTACATGATCGAAACGATGATTCCAACTCCTGGATGCTTGCTTAAGACCATAGATGGATCTCTTAAGTTTGCATACCTTCTTAGGGTTTGATGGATCCACAAAACCTTCAGGTTGTGTCCTGTACACTTCCTCTTCTAGAATCCCATTCAAGAAGGCGGTTTTGACATCCATTTGCCAAATCTCATAATTATGAAATGCGGCAACCGCTAAGATAATCCTTATGGATCGAAGCTTGGCGACTGGGGCGAAGGTTTCGTCATAGTGAAGACCATGAACTTGAGTGAAACCTTTTGCCACCAATCTAGCTTTGTAAACATCATTATGTTTGTCTATGCCACTTTTGATCTTATAGATCCACTTACACTGAAGAGGTCGTACCTC
>JAIUZE010019312.1:0-16011 GCA_022085475.1 Heliosperma pusillum
TGTACATTCTGCAACAATTCCAGGAACTATAAAAATAAAAAAACATTCGCTCAAAAAATTTAAATTAATTTTATGAACAAATAGCTTTGTATTTAATGGTTTTATCAAATAAAAACATTAGATATAGTAAAATAGTGAAACAAATTATGAAATTTCACCAAGAGTATCAACATCAGAATTTAAAATGAACCAAAAATTTGCAAGACCAGAAATTGACGTTTCAATTTTATGAACATTATAATCTCATATAATCGACTTTTATCGTATAAAAATCAATGAACATGCAATACATACGTAAAAGTCACGAACTTTTACATACAATATGTAAGACATGCATGTGAGATCATATTAAAATTTCATTGCCAGAATCAACATGCAACTATTTTTAGTTAACTTTTAACTCATAAAATGTATGTTAACTAAATAAATAGCAAATTAATCCCTAAAATCACGAAATTTGACTCCAACATTTTGATGTTCGTAGTGTTCTACATTAACAAACTTTCTTCAGAATCTTATTTTAAGTAACTTCAAAATCTTTGATTTATTAGTTATCTTATAACTTTAATACAAAATGTCCAAAATGAACCTGCATGCACAAGCTTATCTCTATACCACATTAAGAGTCCCTTAACCTTAATTAGACTTCTCTAATTAGTTGCTAAATTACTTGTTAATTTAGTATTTAATGATCTATGTAACATGCATGCAAATATAAAGACATTTATATAAGAGAAGAAATTTTCTCACATTGATATGGAAAATATAAGGGAACAACAAGAACTCCGTCTAGTTGTTCTTGAGCTAATAATATGGATGAACACAAGTAATCTCCAAACTAGAAGATCTCCTCTAAGTTGCACCAAGATGAACCCAAATAATCTACTCTTATTATTAACTAGATAATAAGATAGATATTATACCTCTAATTAGTTGCTAAATTACTTGTTAATTTAGTATTTAATGATCTATGTAACATGCATGCAAATATAAAGACATTTATATAAGAGAAGAAATTTCCTCATATTGATATGGAAAATATAAGTGCACAACAAGAACTCCTTCTTGTTGTTCTTGAGCTAATAATATGGATGAACACAAGTAATCTCCAAACTAGAAGATCTCCTCTAAGTTGCATCAAGATGAACCCAAATAATCTACTCTTATTATTAACTAGATAATAAGATAGATATTATACTACTAATATTAGAATATATTACTACACTAGTAATACTTAGTAAATATTAGTATTTGAGAGTTTTTAGAGAGAAGATGAGTTTTTGAGAGAAGTATGAAAAACAAGCATGAATTGAACAAATGAAATGAACAACCATATTGCCCTTATAAAGACAATATGGCCGGTCAAAATGAGCTTCACAAGGCTCTCATTTTTCTTATTTTAATCACATGCATTAGGGTGGAGTGTTGTAGTATAAGTGATGATTATATTCTACTTGATATGTCCACTGTGGGGGTGTGGGTCACTGGGTGGGGGACTTGTGACTAGGGGGTGTAAATACTCGAGGTCGAACAATCATCCACCATGCTCAACTAAGGCGAAGCTAACGTCCATTATGCCTATTTGGTCCATTTTGATTTTTTGATATTTGTCTTACAAATACTTATTGATCATATGGTTTATTATCTTGTATAATTAAGTGTTAATTTGATCATATAACAATTATATGACTCAATTAAATAAATAATATGTACTAAACATTTTAAGTAATATTTTACCATTATATCAATATATAATGGGTCCCACAATGCTTAGTTAATTTATTTTACAACTCCTTGTAAATATAATTAACTAATTACCTCTATCTCAAAACCTCAACTAATTTAGTTATTTAACGATTAATTACTAAGTTAAATCTTATTTAATCGTATTAAAATAAGATATAAATTTATTAGTCAATTATCGCATAATTGAAAAATAAGTTTAATCGAATTTGAGTTCTTAACTCAATTTCTAACAATTAACTCTCGTACATATCGAATATATGTAATGTACTAATTAACTGTATCGTATACAAATAATTAGTTACTATTTGGATTTCATCCTTTAGGTGTGACCGAAAGGGATCAGCTGATCACCGCCGTCATACGACAATAACGTCAAACTCTAGTCAGCCAACCATTATTGATTTACGTTAATCAACTGACTAATCATATATATAGTCAATAAATATCCCAATTATATTCCTTAATAAGATTTATCATGTGGCGCACTATTGTGGAGGACACCTACTCCAACAAAGCTCTGATCAACCTCAACCTCTACAAGAATCTTAGCAAAACCTAATAGAGTACGCAATAAAGTAACATCATCAATTCTTTCAAACTTGCCAATTAATGACGCCAGCTTCATCAAACACTTTTCCCCCCAGAACTTCAAATCCAGCCCCACCAATTTGATCCAAATAGGAACCTTCTTAACCGAGACCTTACCCATTTTAACATTAGGGTCCCAAGGTCTTAAGATGATTGGTTTACCATCTAAGAGAAGAATTCCTTTTTTTAGAACAAGTTGTTGATGCTCTATTGCAGCAAAACGAATCACAAATAGACCATTAGGTAAAAAAGAAATTTTAGATATATCACAATCCACTAGAACTCTTCTAATGAACCCCTCTAAAACCATTCGCGGAGGATTAGCCCCCATAACATAACCATACACTGCAGAAGACCAATACTTAATCTCCTCTTGCACATCATCAATCGTGAGTTTAAGATTATTACCTTTAGCCACACACTCTACTGATGGTCATTCCTCCCGTGGTTCCATTTGTTCCTCTCTAGAGCGATTCAGCACTTGTTTCCTTCGTTTTGATATTACTTTCTGCCATTGAGTCTCTTTCTCAGCTTCTACCTGAAGACCATCTTCCTTCTCTCCCTGTAATTTCTGTTGTACCGCCTCCTTCGCACTCTGAATCTCATGTTGTCGTGACTCTGATAATTTCGATTGAGCCGATTTCCCTCCAGAACCATTTTTACTATGTGAAGTTATATTATTTGACATATTAGAAGTATTATTTATTTGTATATTAGAGAATGACATATTATTTTTACTATTTGATTTAGAACTATTAAGAGAATGATTAGTAACATTGGTTTTAGCCATTGCACAAAACCCAAGAACCCTAGAAAATTAGGAGTACTTCCCTCTAACTTTCTCTCTCATCATTCCCTTCATCATTATTATTATCATCATTGTTATTATCATCATTATTATTATCATATTAATTAATTTATTACTTTTATTACTATTATAATAATTATTATTATTATATTTTTAAAAATTTATTATCTTACTATTATATTTATTAATTATATATTATATTTATATTTAATATATTTATTATCATATTATTACAATTAATGGAAATATTAGTATTACTAATATTTTTTAATATTATATTGTTATATTATATTTTATATTTTATTAATATATTAATAATTATGAATATTATTAGAAACATATTTATGAATATTCTTATTGTTATTTTTTTATTTTTTTTTTAAGGATGCGCCCAACTTTCATTTATATAAAAATAAAAGTATTTATGAAATTGGTGGGAAACCCAGAGACAATCTAGGCCCCCATCCCCTTAGCAACAACAAAGCTAAGTCTAGTAAGGATATAAGTGGCCACCCGAGCCCCTGCATCCAGAGATATCGAAAACTGTTGGATCCTCTTGAGCAAGGAAACAACATCCGAACCCAGCTCTCCAAGCAAAGAGAAAGAGAAGAGAAGGAAACCATAAACAGTAGTTTACTCAGTCAAGTATAGTGGTGACTCGACCGAGTAGGTGGGTCGAGTAGGGTTGGCAACTCAACCGAGTTGCCAGGTGTCAGTTGCTTTTGGGGTGTGACTCAACTTTGAGACAATCGACCAAGTAGCGTAAGAGTGTTCCTTACTCGATCGAGTTCCTGTTGGTTCAGCTATTTTCGCAAATCAGTTTTGTTTATTGTTAAAGAGGTTATGATTATAATTCTTCATTCTATTATTTCCATCTTATCTCTCTTCATTTAATATCTCCCTAAAACTATCTCAAATATTAATCAATAATTTAATTTAACTTAATTTGTGATCTTCATCATTGGATCATTTGTGATGGAGCTTTTTTTTGGTTGGGTATTTCCTCTATCTATCTTGATTCTTTGGTGAGCTTCTCCTCTCTCTTTTTTCCTTGATTTGCCAAATTTGGGAGTTTTCTTATTAGCTTGTTTAGGTGTCGTATTTGTGTTGATTCGAGTCGGTTTATATTGGATGGTTGGTGCTAGGGTAGTGGTAATGGAAATATTACTGATTGTATTATTATTCTTAATGTTGGCAATGTGTTTGATGAAATATCGTGAGCCTTCCTCCTCTTGTTGATTGTGATTAATTAGATATTCACCCTTCATTGGTCGCGATCCGTATGATTGGATTAGTTTATGATGATAATTGCTTGGAATGTTAAAAAGTGGGTCATCCTACTTAGTTGATGTATATATGATTGATCATTGGATGATGATATAGTGTCATTTCACCCTACTTTTTCACCCCTTTTGTCTCGTTTTGCTTGCCTTTAACGCTCCCTAAGAGCATTTCTACGTGTTTTACCTTCTTCTAGCGTATTCTCGCTTTTATCGTGTTTTTGTAGGTAAACCGTCATTTGAGGCAATTTCTACCTAATTTTGATCGACAAATAAGAAGGTGAACCACTCCGAGGACCCACGACATACCTTGGGGGCCCCACATACCCTTGGGGGGGGGGGCTCTACTCGATGCGCCAAAGCCCTCCGGAGTCAAGGCAAGTGAAACCGGGAAGGAAGCAACAAAGTCAAGTAAAGGAAGAAGGAAAGGAAGCACTTCATGGGAGTGAAAGGTATCTCACGGTCGTGAGATGCCTTTACAAGAAGGCGGATTCTCGAGCAATTCAGCTCACGATCGTGAAACACATTTCACGGTCGTGAAAGTGAAGTCACGGTCGTGAAACCCATTTCACGGTTGTGACTTGATCATGGAAAGTCTTTGCTATTTTGGGTGCAATATCTCACGACCGTGACTTGCAGCTTCACGGTCGTGAGACAGCTTTCACGACCGTGAAACACCTTTCACGGTAGTGACCTTGCCAGTCCATGAAGGCTTTCGAAGCCCATCTTTCCTCCATTTTGTAAACCTATAAATAGACCCTCTTGTGTAATTAGAGGGTACGAAACCCTAGATCTGAAACTCTCATAGAATTGGTATTTAATCTTCTATTAATCTTCCATAATTAAGCTTATTAGGTTGTTAATTAGCAATTGAGACTTGGTTTAGTGTTAGTATTTGGTTTGTATTCAAAGATTTGTGACAAAATCTTGGTTATTACATCAAAATTCTCACCTTTTTAAATTTGGTATAATTTCTTTACTTAATCTTGTCTTTAATTGAGTTTTCATTTCAATTCTTCTTATCTATTCATTGTTAATTTGAAGATGTTCATTGTTGTTGATTTTCTTTTGCAATCGTTTGTTAATATTGAATTTCCTTTGAATATGAGTGAGTAGTAATCTTACTAGGGTTATGTTGGGGATTATGGGTTCTAGTATGAGTTAATGTGTTCTTGTTGGGGTTAATAGTTGATTATTGTCTTGTTTCCATGCTATGCTTATAACATGTTTGATGAAATGCCTACTTGAGTTTGCATGATTCTCTCGCTTGTTTTGAATACCATATGATCGAAAGTCAAGGCTTTTCGTAGAACCGCTAGTTTTGCGAATCTAGTGACGCGAGAGCTAGTTAGAGTCAGTTTGAGGAGGAATTGTAAGATCGAAATCCTCAATTTACTTTCCTAGACTAGACGACACTTCAACTTTTAAACCCGGCTATTTCACCTGACTTTACCACCCATATGAACCCACTCACCCTATTTTTCCCTCTTATTCGATAAAAATCCAATCTTTCTCGTTTTAGACTCCATTTGTTGTTTTTATTTGCTTTTAATTATGATTTTTAGTTTAGTCAACAAATCCAAACCCAAATTACATTGTGACTTTGCAAGAGACTTAGTAGACTATTAGATCATTTTTAGACACCAACCGTCCCTGAGACCGACACTCTTACCACACCCCTATACCTTACATCAAAATGGCTACGTTGCCGGGGATGGTGTATGTTTAATTTGATTGTTTTTAGTTTGCTTTAGCTTTTTGCCTCTTGTCTTGAGAAACCTAGTTTTTCGAGGCATTCTCACCGTTTACATTTAGTTTTCTTGTATGTCCAGGCGATCTCCCCCAAAGGATCAACCTCCAATCGATCCCGAGATCGAAAGGACCTTTAGGAGACTTCGCAAGGTCTTCAAAACTGTAAATAGAAGCTCTTCTTCAAATCTGATCACTACAACGGAGGAACCTCTATCTTTGATTGAAGAAAGAGAAATCCGATAAATTAACGAGGTAGAAATTGAGCATCCAAGGGTAGAGAATTGAGAGGGTGTTGTGCCGATCGCGAAATTCAAGAATCCTTTTGGAATCCCACCAACCGTCCCACTTCCCATCCAACCACTCAACCTCTCAAGAATGCCTAAATTCTCATCTCACTTTATTCCTACGGAAAATACTCTTCCAAACACCACCCTCGTACCAAAAAATTTAACCGGAAATTTCATTGCTAAAACCGCTTTTATCCAATTGATGGAGAGGAACCAATTTGGAGGTATGCCAAGTGAGGACCCTCATCTACACATGGAGACCTTTTGTGATTCTTGTGATGCCGTTTCTCAAACGGGAGTGACTCAAGACCAAATTCGATGGGTCTTGTTTTCTTTCTCTTTTATTGGAGCGGCAAAACGATGGTTGAAGAGTCTTGACAAGGTTGCTCTAGGTATTGACTCGTGGAAGAAGCTAGCTCTAGCTTTTTATCAAAAGTTCTATCCACCGGAAAAGACAAATTTATTGAGAGCTAAGATAACCGGCTTCAAGCAAAGGGATGAAGAGTCACTCTATGATGCTAGGGACCGATTCAAGGAGATAATTCGGTCTTGCCCTCACCATGGTTTGAGTGAGTGGTTCTTGGTGCAACAATTTTGGAATGAACTTTATGAAGATGCTAGAGGAATCTTGAATATGGGATCAAATGGAAGGTTCACGGAAGTAGATGATGCTCAAACTTGGGCACGAATAGAGGAGATGGCGGCCCATAACTCACATTTTAGTAGGGCAAGGCAAACTCCTGGGGGAAAGCATGAGGTGAGCTCCGTCACCCAAATGGGAGCCGTCTTTGGAGCTCAATTTAGCTCTTATATGGAAGCAATGAACCTAAAAATGGACCAACAAACGGCTCTATTCCAACAAGCTCAAAGCTCATGTTCTCAAAAACCTATGCAACAAGTGAATGCTATGGTGATGGCACCAAGCTTACCTCAAGGGGTTTGTGAATGTTGTGGAACATTTGGTCTTGATTCTCAAGATTTTAGAGGATCCGTGGAACAAGTGAATACCTTTCAATCTTATAGGCGAGGAACTCCCTACTCCAACTTTTACAATGAGAACACAAAGAACCACCCAAATCTCTCATATAAAAGACAAAATGTCCAAAACCCTCAACCACAACCATATGTTGCTCCACCCATGAGAAACAATCAACAAAACTTTCAAAGACCACAATACAATCAAAATCAACCTTCTTACCATCAAAACCAGCCTTCCTACAATCAACCACAATACAACCAAAATCAATACACCCCACCACCACAAAATCAACCTCCCATGCAACCACAAGTTGGAGCTCCAAACTTGGACATTCAAAAAGCGATCCTTCAATTGCAAAAAGACAACCAAGCCAAAGATATTATCATCAATAACATCCTCACCCACAATAAAATGCTTGAAACTCAAGTGACCCAAATAGCCACGGGGAGTTCCTCTAGGGGAAAAGGTCGATTACCTCCTCAAGGTAACCCACCTAGAAATGAAACCGCCAATGCCATACATTTGAGGCGTGGAAAGAGTTATGAGGGACCAAGAATGACAATTGAAGATGATAATGGTGAGGGAGACAAAGTGGTAGATGATGGACCAATTGAAAATGAAGTTGTTGAAGATGTCAAAGAGGAAGAGTGCTCTTCAAGTGAGCAAGTTGTTATTGAAAAGAAGGATGAAGTGGTAACAAAGAACAAGAAGGTTGAGGAGCCTATTATGATAAGGCTACCTTTCCCTTCTAGACAAGCAAAAACAAAGCTAGACAAGCAATTACGCAAATTCATGGACATTGTCAAAAATTTGGAGGTCTCCATTCCATTCACCGACCTTATCACTCAAATTCCTACCTATGCAAAATTCATGAAAGACATCCTTACAAGAAAGACGTCCTTGAGTGGAGTTGAAACCGTAGCATTTACCGGTGAGTGTAGTGCGTTTTTACAAAACCCAACCCCTCCAAATTTGAAAGATCCAGGTAGTTTCTCTATCCCATGCACCATAGGCAACATTACAATTGACAAGGCCTTGTGTGATTTGGGAGCTAATATAAGTGTGATGCCATATTCCATTTGTGAGAGACTTGGCATGGGAGAACTTAAATGCACCAACATCACACTCCAAATGGCGGATCGATCTACAAAGCAACCTTTGGGTGTATTAGAGGGTGTTCCAGTTAGAATTGGAAAGTTCTTCATTCCGGTGGACTTCATAGTTCTTGACATGGCGGAGGATCTCAAATCTTCATTATTCTTGGGAGGCCATTTTTGCACACCGCCGGAGTGGTGATTGATGTAAAACATGGGAGGCTAACCCTTGAGGTGGGAGATGAAAAAATAACATTTAACTTGCAAAGTGCCATGAAAGCTCCAAATTTTGGAGAATCTTGCTATTTCATTGATATCATCGATGCCTTTGTTGAAGAAGTGACACCTAGCTTCTTTATGAGGGATCCTTTGGAAGCTATCTTGACCTTGGAACCAAGGGATGTAATGGAGGATCTACATGGGTTTGAATTTGACTTACTTGAAGCAACCTTGGAAGTCGAAGAGCTTGATGAACAACAACTTTTAAGACTTGAGTCTATCATCCAAACCTCTTGTGCGTCGGATATTGCGGTAGAAGTACAAGCCGCTTCTCTTAAACCCCTTCCCTCTAACTTGATATATGCTTATCTTGATGAGTCAAAATGCAAACCCGTGATTATAAATGCTCACCTTGATGATAATCAATTGAATGCATTGTTGTTTGTTTTAAGAAAGCATTAGAAAGCTATTGGTTATAGCTTAGATGATTTGAAGAGGGTTAGCCCCAAGTTGTGTATCCATAGAATTCACATGCAAGATGATCATGAGCCTAGAAGGTAACCTCAAAGAATACTAAACCCCACCTTGGAAGAGGTAGTTAAAGGTGAACTCATGAAACTACTTGATGCCGGGATCATATACCCAATCTCTTACTCTGATTGGGTTAGCTCCGTGCAAGTGGTGCCAAAGAAAGGTGGCACCACGGTAGTGAATATTGATAAAGATGAGTTAGTGCCTACTAGGGTAGTGACGGGATGGAGAATGTGTATAGATTATAGGAGGTTGAATGCCTCAACAAGAAAGGATCACTTCCCCCTTCCCTTCATTGATCAAATCCTAGAAAGACTTGCCTCAAACAAGTATTTTTGTTATCTAGATGGATACTCGGGATTTTTCCAAATCCCAATCGACCCAATTGACCAATCCAAGACCACATTTACATGCCCTCAAAAGGGGTCTCCAATGTGGAGACAAGGTACTTCTATTCAACTCGAGATACAAGTTATTTCCCGGGAAGCTCAAATCCCGGTGGTCGGGACCCTTCTTGATCACCGAGGTGGGGAGATATGGAGATTTTGAGTTGGCAAGCAAAGATGGCCAAAGATTCAAAGTGAATGGGCAACGAAACAAGCTCTACAAGGAAGGTTCTTTCATCGGGGTATTCGAGGCTTCGTACCTTAAGCCGACTACCCTTCATTATTTCTTGAAAAATAACAGGTTTTGTGAAGTCCCCCAAGTGTCACAAATTTGCATATATTTCTAACTCATTTACTAATGCTTGGTATATATTAGTTTTCATGGAAATTGGTTAAATTGACGATAATGAGGTTGAATTTTCTTTGACAATTGAATCATTAATAAAATCAATTTCCCATTACTTAGTTAATTCCGTAAATTTTGGTGCAATTTTTGTCAATGAGAGTGTGAGGGAGAGATTTAATGTGGTGTGTGATTGTTTTGTAAGATGAAATGAAGGAAACATGGAGGAATGATAATGAAGAAGCGAGAAATCGAACAAGAGTGAAGAATTTTGGCCCAAAGGCTCAAAAATAGACGAGTCACGCTCGTGAAATAAGCCTCACGCCCGTGACTAGTGAAGCAAGGCAAGTGAAATGATGAAACAGCATTTCATGACCGTGAAACCCATCTCACGGTCGTGAAACATACTTCACGTGCGTGAAAGGATTTCACTGTCATAAAACTGCGACACCAAAAATACAGGAGGTTTGCCAAATTGCTTCACGGTCGTGAAGCAAGTTTCACGGTCGTGAAACCCATTTCAGGCTCGTGACTTCTATTTCACGGTCGTGAAAGGCCTTGACCGTGAATTTTTTTTCTTTTCTCCCTTCTTATCCCTTCCCTTCATCTTCTTCATTCACCACATACAACACAATCCCAAAAAAAAACCTTTTATCTCAAACCACATTCATTGCATTTAGATACTTCTCACGCATCACGTAGTTGCACTTTTAGGTGCCATTTTTGGACTTTCACTACTACAAATTCATTCAATAACAACGCCCCATCAACAACGCATACTCACGAAAATAAAGAAAAACCGTTGTGGAATGGATAATTATTTTTCCGCGGAATTTTATTAAACCTAATAACAACAGTATTAGTTTTTCGAACGTTGTTATTAGTTTTAACAACGGGGTGAACTAAAATAACCGTTGTAAATAAATTTACTAATAACAACAGTTTATTTTATATCCGTTGTTATTAATTTGGCGCGAAATAAGGAAAAGTAATAACAACGGGCATGAATAAACCCGTTGTTATAATGTGTTATTAATTTGGCGCAAATTTTGGCAGAAATTAATAACAACGGATATGTTTTGTTGTACGTTGTTGTTAGTTGTAACAACGGGTATAACTTTTTTAACCGTTGTAAATAAGTAATTTAATAACAACGGTTTACTATGAATAATAACCGTTGTCAATATTTGTTAATAAAGATGAAAAATACACACAACACTAATAATACTGTACTGCAACACAAAAACACAAACACAAAGCGATTATACTGCATCACAAAACCACAAACACTAAGACATACTCCCTGATCGTCTCTTTGTCATCATCTCCGTCTTCTATTTCTTATTAATCAGGTATTCTAATAATTTTTCTTTATTGATTTCCTGAATTTCATTTATTTGTGAATTAGTTGCCTTATACATTGCATTTTCTGAATTAGTTGGCTTATTATTGAATTAGTTTTAATTAGTTGGATTTTCTGAATTACTTGGCTTACTATATATACTAGGAATGTAGATAAATGACTCGAACTTGGATGAATGCTGCGAATATGAGTGACCCAATCTATAAGGATGGTTTAGCTGAATTTTTTGAAGTCGTTGCGAACAATTTGAATGGTTCTTCTAGTATTCCATGCCCTTGTGAAAGATGTGGTAATATTAGGTATATGGCTATTCCGGACGTTAAAATTCACCTAGAAAAGTATAGTTTTAGACGATCCTATACCCGTTGGATTTTTCATGGGGATTCATTAGAGGAAGAGAATAACTTTGAAGAAGATGATCTTGAGGTATACGAAAGGATAAGTGATGATCCCGAGTTTGCCGAGTATGTTGAGTTGGAAGCAGACGAGTTGAATGTTGGGTCTACAGATAATGAAGAAAAAGATGCTGAATCAAATGCTTTTGAAGATGAAAACATTAATTTGGATGACCTTGACAACATGTATGAGAAGTTGTGTGAGTCTGAAGCGCCTCTATACCCTGGTTGTAAGTACACAAAGATGTCGGCTGTGGTGAAGTTGTATAATATCAAGGGGGCAAATGGGGTTAGTGACACATGTTTCACTAGTTTATTAGCCTTGATAAACGACATGCTTCCAGATGGTAATTTTCTTCCCGTTAAGACATATGAGGCTAAAAAACTAATTAGAGGGGTGGGTATGAAATATGAGAAAATACATGCATGTCCAAATGATTGCGTATTGTATCGAAAATTATATCAAAACTTAACCAATTGTCCGGTTTATTTTGAGTGGCGTTATAAGGATAAGGAAGGGATCCCGGCTAAGGTGTTTTGGTATTTTCCAGTGATACCAAGATTCATAAGGATGTTTGCGAATAGCAATGATTCAAAAATGTTAACTTGGCATGAAACTGGAAGAATAAATGATGGGAAGCTAAGACACCCGGCAGATGTTATGCAATGGAAATCGTTCGACGCTAAGTATCCCGAGTTCGGCATTGAACCTAGAAACTTACGTCTAGCGCTGTTCACTGATGGAATGAACCCACATGGAAACATGAGTACCCAACATAGTACTTGGCCAGTAGTGTTGGCAATATACAACTTACCTCCATATGTGTGCATGAAAATAAAGTACTTGATGTTGTCGTTGTTAATTTCCGGCCCTAAACAACCTGGAAATAATATAGATGTCTATTTGGAACCTCTTTTAGATGATTTGCGAATTTTGTGGGATAGTGGGATAGAAGTATTTGATGCATATAGGAATGAATCTTTCAATTTGAGAGCGATGTTATTGTGTACAATAACCGACTATCCGGCTTATGGCGACCTTTCTGGGCATACGGTGCATGGGAAAGAGGCATGTCCATTGTGTGGGGAGGATATCGAGTCTGAATACTTGAAGTGTTCTCATAAGTATGTGTATTTGGGAAATGGGAGGGGCTTGGATCCTGACCATTGTTATCGCAAGCAGCAGAAAGCATTTAATGGACGTCAAGAACATCGTCAACCTCCTAGAATTTTGAGTGGGCATGAAGTTTATCAGAAAGTAAAGCCTATTGAGATAAAATATGGGAAGAAGAACGGCTCTAAATTGTCTACTCGTGGGTATAAGAAAAGATCCATATTTTTTGATAAACTTCCATATTGGCCTGACCTGGAGGTCAGACATTGCCTCGATTTCATGCACATTAAGAAAAATGTCTGTGATAATATTATCAATACCCTCCTGAATGTTCCCGGTAAAACAAAGGATAACGCCGCAGCTAGAAAAGATATGCAAATGATGGGTATTAGGCTAGAAAAGATATGCACTTTGATGCAACAATTACTATCCGTGGCTATTCGCTCCATTTTACCTGAAAAGGTACGATATGCTATTACCAGATTCTCTCTCTTCTTCCTGTCCATATGCGATAAAGTCATCGATCCCGATAATGCGGATTCATTGCAGGACCTCGTTGTCACCTCTCTTTGTCATTTTGAAATGTATTTTCCACCCTCTTTCTTCACTATCATGATTCACCTGACCACTCACTTGGTTAGGGAGATTTTGTACCTTGGGCCCGTGTACTTGAGATACCAGTATCTTTTCGAAAGATTGATGAAAGTCTACAAGGACTATACATCTAATCGGTATCGTCCAGAAGGTTGTATTGCTGAACGTGCTATATTAGACGAAGCTCTTGCATATTGTTACGCTCATCTCTCCCCTGAGGAGTTAATTGGCGTTCCAAAGAATCGTCATAGTGACTGGATGACCGGAAAAGGTATTAGGGGCCGGGTTGAAAAAATTGTGTCACGTGACATGTTACATTTAGCACATACGTATGTGCTAAACAACGAAGATGATGTGCAACCTTATATTGAACAACACAAAGATGAGCTCAAATACGATCACCCAAACAAGAGCGAGATGTGGATTGCAAACGAGCATAAGAAGACATTTGGAGAGTGGTTTAGGAATGTTGTCTTGGAGTATAAGAATTTTTATGGTGATGACATCTCTCCTAGGTTACTACGTCTTGGGTTAGGTCCAAATGCCAGGGCCACTTTTTTCAGCGGTTTTGCTATTAATGGTTATACTTTTTACACCCGCGAGCAAGATGAGTTGAGCACAATGCAAAATAGTGGTGTGAGTTCCGAATTTGAGGCAATGCACTTTGCTACTTCAAAAGATAAAAACCCTATTTGGGGAAAATGCCTTTATTATGGTGTTATTCAAGAAATATTGGTATTAGATTACATTGATTTCACAATACCTCTGTTTCGATGTAACTGGGTTGATAACAACAACAATTGTGTTCGAAAGGATAAAATGGGATTTACGTTGGTCAATTTGGATAAAGTTGGCAATAATAAGGATGATCCTTTCATAATGGCATCCCAAGCTAAACAAGTGTTCTATGTCACCGATCCTATGGATAAGAAGTGGTCTTTTGTACTATCTATAAGGAGTAGACGGGGTGCACCCGATAATGGTGGGGATAATGATCAGGATGTCGTGTTTGAGGGAATGGATCACTCTTCCACTGTATCTTATTTCGACAATGTTGACACTGATCATGATAACATTGAAAGCATATATATGCGTGATGATCATGGTGAAGGTATTTGGGTTAACGAAGAAACTATGTCGGGCAAGAAATGTCCCCGATCCTGAGGCGGTTAATAATGTGAGGTATTAGCTTATATATTTGTTTTTTTTTTGTTTCTGTTAGTTTCTGTTATTTTTTTAAATTACTATCTTTTTTATGTGAGGTATTAGCAATTCAAGTTCAAGATGTGTAGTCATTCAGTGTATTGTCTTTAGTTTTTGTTAGCTTTGGTCATTGTTGAAGATTCCCAAATTATTTAGCTTTTGCTCATTCAGTGTATACTGCTTATTATATTGCTGTCTTTTTTGGTTTCTGCTGATTATTATTGCAGTGTATAGTGCTAATGATATTGCTGTCTCTAATTATAATTAAAAAAAAAATAAAGGTAAGCAACAACAACGGTTGTTGTAAATATACCCGTTGTTATTGATTATCACAACGGTTATTAACCACAAACCGTTGTCATAGTGTTTACTAATTACAACGGGTAGACTACTATAACCGTAGTCATTACTCTATCACAACGGTTTGTTTATGATAACCGTTGTCAATATTTGTATTAAGGAAACACACAACAACACTAGTAATACGACTGTACTGCAACACAAAAACTCTATCACAAAGCGATCATTTTTCTGTCATCATCTCCCTTATTATTTTTGAATTTGTGAATTTGTGAACTATTTCTTGAATTTTTGAATTTGTGAATTTGTGAACTATTTCTTGAATTTGTGAATGTCATTTCCTGAATGTCGTTTATTATTTTCACCAATTCAATGTCGTTTATTAGCAAATTTGTTAATGTCATTTCCTGAATGTCATTCAATTCTAATTTTGCTTTATCGATTGAATAGCTTTGAATTGAATTAGTTTAATTACTTCTAAACTTAAGTCAAAAACCAAATTAACTTATCAACATTAATATTATTAAATAATAAGTTCAAACGGCGCCACACACAAATGGCGCCAAAACAACAACAACCAAACAACCAAACAACTACAACCAAACAACAACAACAAATTAAATTGAGTCCGGGTAAATCTCCTGGATAGCTGCCACCGCTAGAGCATATGCATCAATCGGGTCAGCCTCGGCCAGAGCCAACCCTTCCCACTGCTCTACCTGGGTCACTTCAACGAGGTCGACCCCATTTGGCCAACGGTGACGGTCATGTTCGGAAGCCACCCATAGATATGGCCCAGGCTGGTGGTCCGTGCTCTCAATAAAATCTTTTCGCCCATGCCCGACCTTGTCAAACATTCTTGCCAGTTTGAATGCGGACGCACGATGAGCATTCCGACATCCCAAACTCGAAAACGAGTTCCCCTGTAAAGTACCTGCGATGATAATTTGGCCACATCTTCCTGATTAAGTAGCCATTTCGAATAAGCGTATCACGGAGTTTTTTGTATCTTTTACACACAACGTAGCC
>JAIUZE010019313.1:0-16879 GCA_022085475.1 Heliosperma pusillum
TCCTTAGGTGTCGTCGTCTTTGAATGCGTGATTTCATGATATTATCTGGTCCTTGCATGCTTGGGCACCGTCTATGTGTTGGTATGTTTGAATGGATGATAACATGATGGATTTATTCATGGTCATTGCATGACTTGGCATGGTTTGTTTGTCGGGTCTCAATCTTATCAAACTTATACCGCTAACGGTGAGATGCAAGCCCTAGTGAGCGTATTCGGTTGCCTAAGAGTGTCTTCCCTGAGTCTTTGTATAACATGATGGATTCGGACTTGTACTTCTTATGCTGTTATCATTATATATCGAATTGCCTATCTGTCCTGAACGTATCTCACATGTATATCTTTATGTATGCATGCTCTACTTTTGTATTTCCTTCTATGTACGTTTAATGTGATATGGCTGGGAGAACCCGGAGTTACTCCCCACTGATTGTGGCGTTAATGTTTTTCATGGATGAACAGGTTGATTGCATGGATGGCTTTTTGCTTGATATTTAGGGTTCGGGTGTGAGCTAGCGGGCGTTGTCCCTGGATTGAAACACCTCTAAACGATTTAGCTTGATTTGCTAAATACTTTTACTTGTTAACAGTTTTTGAGAGACTTCGTCTCTTGATGTAGTAAATTCACTTTAGTTTTTGTAATATTGCCACTCCTCATTATTCTTTCCTGCATGTATCAAAGTTTTAAAACTGCATTTTCCGCTATATAATTCACATGCAATTGTTTGTTTATAATTTCCGCATTCGCGAGGGGTTTGTCACAAAGCAAGCTTGACCAAGTGAAGGCATTTCAAGAAGGTTCACTAATTCGAAAGAGAGAAGAAGCAAAGACAGTTTCGTAGTTGTCGGAAGATCAATCAGTTAGGCGAAAGAAATCAATCGCTTTACATCAAACCCTATCAACAAACCCGACTCAAGAGGTCAAGGGGGATGTTGGAAGTCAAGTCAAAGCAAAGGAAGATGAAACGTTAGTCAAGATGACAACTTACCCGATCGGGTAAGTGTGTACCCGATCGGGTATGTGTGCTGCTTCGAGGATGACGGCTACAACTTCCTACTTTTGTCCTATGTGTTTAATGCCCGACCTCTTTTCCACGAAACCCTAATACTATAAATAGATGCTCTAGCCCTTCATATCATATCATCTCATCTCACACAATCTCTTCACACAACATCTCTTTTCTTCTTTCTTTAGATTAGTTTAGTTTCTTCTTTCTTAGTTTAGTTTAGTTTTAGTTTTCTCTAGTTTAGTTTAGTCTAGTTCTAAGTTTTCTTCAATTGTAGTTGTTCTAGTTGTAATTGGAATTCAAGTTTCCGGGTTTGCATTTCCTATTCAAGTTCTTGTTCCATTTCAATCTTTGCTCATCCTTTTCGGTAATCTTTATTCTCGTCTTTACATTATAGTTTCATTTTCTTTTAGTATTTCCTTTATCATGTTTATCATTCTTAGTTTTATAATCTTAGTTTCCTTTTCATTGTTAATCATGCATAAGTAGTCACCCTTCTAGGGTGTAGGATAGCCATGTTAGATTAATTAAAAGATGATAATTGGATAAAAGAAATTGTGCCTTTAAAACGTTGTGTCTATGCATGTTTGGATTGTAACGATAGTTATCGATTTTTTGGCCAAAATCATTTGACTAGTATGGAATTCTTTTCCAAGGTAGACATACGAGAATTGAATAGACAAAGCATGACATGGTAGATTAAGACCTAGTAAATCGCATAAAAAGCCTGCTAGACCATCTGATCTATGATTGTAATGAACACATCATTCTTACGAACTCGCAATGAATTATTTGCATATCCTAAATCCAATTTCATCAATATGTTAATCTACATGTGTGAACCTACTTCCCTAGATTCTTTTCTTTATTGCATTGTTATTATTTAGTAATTAGTGACAAACATGTGCCAATCGTCCAAGGTAGAGTTCTAACCACATTTATTCACAAGTATCTCCCGTCTCCCCGAGATCGACCCCTTACTTCCCTAACTGCATTTATTTGTTGTTAACCTAGTCTGGGTAATTTATCTTTGATTAGGGTACGCGACAACTCTATCAAATTTTGGCGCCGTTGCCGGGGAGCACGGTTTTGTTTATTTGTGATTAGTAGAGTTTTACCTTGTCTTTTTCTTTTCTTATTTTCTTTTGTCTCGAGGAACACTTGTTCCTTGAGATTTTTCTCACCTTTTCCTTGTAGTGTAGTGACTCTTTTCAGGTAATAGGAATATTTTCTTTCAAAGGGATTACTTTATTTTCTCTCAATGACTATCTATTTCCAACCACCACAATGCGAGAATGAGCCTTTCCATGAATACCTCGACCGATTTTATAGCTATTGTAGACATATTATCTCTCTTGGGTATACCCTTGAAGAGACCTATATGAGAGATGTCGTGCTTCATGGAATGCTCATTAAGTGTCATAGTCTGGCTATGCAATTGAGTGCTGTAAGTTTTTATCAGAAGAGAGGAAATGAACTTTGGATTTTCTTGGACTTTATGGCATCCCAATCTCTGGATGAAACGCACCGGCGGTTGAGAATCCAAGAGCAAATCAATGAAATCAGGGCTCAACTTCAAATACTCAAAGGGCAAAAGGAAGAACCCACGTTTAAAATTTGTAAGCCAATCAATTTTCCTTATGCTTTTTCAGCCCCCCATGTGAGTCTATTTTCTCCTGTGCTTTTTCATGTCCCCCATGTGAGTCTAATTCTCCCCAATCATATGAATTAATAGATGACGATGATGATGGTCCAACCTTTTCTATTGAAAGTCACTCTAGTGTCGTTCCATTTGACAATTTTGAGACCCCCATTATTGATATTGACCCTATGGTAGTCGAGACTTTAGACAAGGATGTTGTTAAGCCCATTTGTGACTCCAATGGGGATTCGTCGATCGAGTCATCAGATTTCTTTGAAAGTTTCTTCGCTAAAGATATTCCAGATTTATTTGAAAATGATACTGGGTTTTGTGAACCTAGCCTTGAAATTAATTGGGATCAACCACCCATTTTTGATTCCCAATCCTTTGATTCACCCTACCTCCAATTAGAGTCCACTAATGATATTTTGGGAACTAATTGTTTGTTCCATGATCTTAAACATTTCACTCAATCTCTCACTGACGAGTGGAGCAGTTCAGTGGTCATCTATGAAGTTTGTCAAGCGTACAATGATAAGCTATATCAATTCTTACCTTCAATATTTCATGCCTATATCTTGTCAATTGCTTACATATGTTTTTGTATAGCTCATGCGCAGGTATATGATCGACTTCTAAGGGCATTGACATGTTTTTTAAGGCACAAAGAATGATTTTCATTAATAAAGAGTCTAGCAAGACATTTAAATTGCGCTTCTCGGGAGGCAACCCGTGTTCCTTTTCTTTTTGCATTTTTATTTTTGTATTCCCTTTTTCGTTGTTAGGATTTATTTTGCAGATGAAAGAATTTTTGAAGAATCTATAAAGACCTTCCTTGTCAAGTCCAAAAGACTAGCTTGGGGGAGTCCGCGCTGACTAGTAAGCTTCACTCTTCTTTCATTTTTCTTTTCCCCATTAAGCATCTCATTGCATATTTTGTCTTTGTGCTCACATTGAGGACAATGTGATGTTTAGCTTGGGGGAGGGATTGCATTTTCCCATTTTGCATTTTAGTTTATCATTTTTCAAATTTTGAATAAAAGAAAGAGAAGATTTTTGAGAAAATTTAAAAAATTTCTGAACACAATTGAATGCTTTTCATGCTTTGCTTGCTTGTTTACTATGCTATCATGTTACATTTCCCAAACTTAGAGCTTTCAAAAGATAATGGTTCAATATTTATTGAATTGTGCATACATGGGGAAGTCTTGTACACAGTAGACATGGAATGAATCTATAGATGAGTCCGCTTGATCTTGACATTTGGCAAGTTCCATATATTGTAAGGTAGAACCTCCTTAGGCTGGTACATCCATACCCAGTCTCATCTAGGTGTGTGTAGTTCTCCTTGTGATGTGTGTCATGTCAAAACGCATAAGTATGGTTCTCATTTCATTTCTATAAGCATTGCATTCATGATTCACTATGATTTGAAGCCTTTTTCACTTTAAATTGCCCCTCAAAATAAGCCCCTTCATACAAATGCTTCACAAAATAATAGCTACATATAAAAACTTCCTACCTTTTGAGCTAGTAGCTAGACTATGGTGTGTGGGTGCTCTTTTGAGAAGATTTGTTCTTATCTGTCAAAGTGAATTTGGAAGAACGAAAAAAGTTCAAGAAGTGAAGTTTTGTTCAAAAGAAAAGAAAAAAAAAAGAGGAAAGAAAAAAAAAAGAAAAAAAAAAGAGAGAAATCGAAAAAGAAATAAAAAAAAAGAAGAAGTTGTGAGTATCTCCTCAAAATGTTAATTCAATGATTAGAAGGAGTTTACCCTTGTGTTTCGTGTGTAATAAGCCAATTTGTTTCTTTTGGCCTCGTTATCCATCTTTTGGGAATTAATCGAAGGTTTGGATTAAGTATTCATTTATCATTGGTCAGTTGCTAGCTCATTCTAACCTTCATATGACCATAACTATTTGTCCACCTTTCACCCATTCCCCAAAGCCTTCTTCTCATCTTTTCGGCTTCTTTTCTATGTGCATTGTGATCATTGACTTGTGTTACCTTACCATATTAGATTGGCGGACAACATTTTCATAAGTCGTAGATAGGTGAGTGTCTCAAAAACATTTACACATAAAAAAAATCACCTTTTACATACATTGAGTGTTCGAGTGTACCGTGAGAGTCCATATGTCAATAGATCATGCAAGAGCCGAAAATCTATAGTGAAATTCTTTGTGCTACGCCGTTATGTAAATCTCAGCCATGTTTATGTATCATTCTTGCCCACGTTGTTTTTGGGTTATGATTCAATATGTTTTCAAAGCTTTATGTTGAGATTTGTTTCCTGATGGTGTAGTAACCAACGCTTGCAACCCTTGTCCTGGTATTGTTTGTTATGTTTGCTTGAGGACAAGCAAAGGTTTAGCTTGGGGGAGTTTGATAAGTGAATATTTGTATGGTTTTAGCCCCCAATTTAGCTCGGTTTTGTATGTCATTTGTGCTTTGTTAAGCCACTTTAGGGCTAATATCGTCTTCTAGGCCGAATTCCTGTGTTCTAAACCTGTTTTGGTGGTAGGGAAAGGACCGATTCTACGCCCTTTTTCTATATTCCCGAGCATTTGCCTAGAACCCGACGATTTAAGAAGCAAGCTTGACCAAGTGAAAGGCATTTCAAGAAGGTTAATTCAAAAGAGAGAAGAAGTAAAGACAGTTTCGTAGTTGTCGGAAGATCAATCAGTTAGGCGAAAGAAATCATCGCTTTACATCAAACCCTATCAACAAACCCGACTCAAGAGGTCAAGGGGGATGTTGGAAGTCAAGTCAAAGCAAAGAAAGATGAAACGTTAGTCAAGAGCTTCCAGAAGACCACATACCCGATCGGGCTAGTGTGTACCCGATCGGGTAAGTGTGCTGATCCGAGCATGACGGCTTCTTCTTCCTATTTTTGTCCTATGTGTTTAATGCCTGACCTCTTCTCCACGAAACCCTAATACTATAAATAGATGCTCTAGCCCTTCATATCATATCATCTCATCTCACACAATCTCTTCACACAACATCTCTTCTCTTCTTTCTTTAGATTAGTTTTTCTTCTTTCTTAGTTTAGTTTAGTTTTAGTTTTCTCTAGTTTAGTTTAGTCTAGTTCTAAGCTTTCTTCAATTGTAGTTGGTCTACTTGTAATTGGAATTCAAAGTTTCCTCCGGGTTGCATTTCCCTATTCAAGTTCTTGTTCCATTCAAATCTTTGCTCATCCTTTTCGTAATCTTTTATTCTCTTCTTTAACATTATAAGTTTCATTTTTCTTGTTGTATTTCCTTTTCATGTTTAATCATCTTAATTTTTATAATCTTAGTTTTCCTTTTCATTGTCAAATCATGCATCATAGTCACCCTTCTAGGGTGTAGGATAGCCATGTTAGATTAATTAAAAGATGTTAATTGGATAAAAGAAATTGTGCCTTTAAAACGTTGTGTCTATGCATGTTTGGATTGTAACAATAGTTATCGATTTTTGGCCAAAATCATTTGAATAGTATGGAATTCTTTTCCAAGGTAGACATACGAGAATTGAATAGACAAAGCATGACATGGTAGATTAAGACCTAGTAAATCGCATAAAAAGCCTGCTAGACCATCTGATCTATGATTGTAACGAACACATCATTCTTACGAACTCGCAATGAATTATTTGCATATCCTAAATCCAATTTCATCAATATGTTAATCTACATGTGTGAACCTACTTCCCTAGATTCTTTTCTTTATTGCATTGTTATTATTTAGTAATTAGTGACAAACATTTGCCAATCGTCCAAGGTATAGTTCTAACCACAACTATTCACAAGTATCTCCCGTCTCCCCGAGATCGACCCCTTACTTCCCTAATTACATTAATTTGTTGTTAGCCTAGTCTGGGTTATTTATCTTTGATTAGGGTACGCGACAACCCTATCAAATTTTGGCGCCGTTGCCGGGGAGCACGGTTTTGTTTATTTGTGATTAGTAGAGTTTTACCTTGTTTTTTTTTCTCTTTTCTTTTGTGTCGAGGAACACTTGTTCCTTGAGATTTTTCTCACCTTTTCCTTGTAGTGTAGTGACTCTTTTCAGGTAATAGGAATATTTTCTTTCAAAGGGATTACTTTATTTTCTCTCAATGACTATCTATTTCCAACCACCACAATGCGAGAATGAGCCTTTCCATGAATACCTCGACCGATTTTATAGCTATTGTAGACATATTATCTCTCTTGGGTATACCCTTGAAGAGACCTATATGAGAGATGTCGTGCTTCATGGAATGCTCATTAAGTGTCATAGTCTGGCTATGCAATTGAGTGCTGTAAGTTTTTATCAGAAGAGAGGAAATGAACTTTGGATTTTCTTGGACTTTATGGCATCCCAATCTCTGGATGAAACGCACCGGCGGTTGAGAATCCAAGAGCAAATCAATGAAATCAGGGCTCAACTTCAAATACTCAAAGGGCAAAAGGAAGAACCCACGTTTAAAATTTGTAAGCCAATCAATTTTCCTTATGCTTTTTCAGCCCCCCCATGTGAGTCTATTTTCTCCTGTGCTTTTTCATGGCCCTCATGTGAGTCTAATTCTCCCCAATCATATGAATTAATAGATGACGATGATGATGGTCCAACCTTTTCTATTGAAAGTCACTCTAGTGTCGTTCCATTTGACAATTTTGAGACCCCCATTATTGATATTGACCCTATGGTAGTCGAGACTTTAGACAAGGATGTTGTTAAGCCCATTTGTGACTCCAATGGGGATTCGTCGATCGAGTCATCAGATTTCTTTGAAAGTTTCTTCGCTAAAGATATTCCAGATTTATTTGAAAATGATACTGGGTTTTGTGAACCTAGCCTTGAAATTAATTGGGATCAACCACCCATTTTTGATTCCCAATCCTTTGATTCACCCTACCTCCAATTAGAGTCCACTAATGATATTTTGGGAACTAATTGTTTGTTCCATGATCTTAAACATTTCACTCAATCTCTCACTGACGAGTGGAGCAGTTCAGTGGTCATCTATGAAGTTTGTCAAGCGTACAATGATAAGCTATATCAATTCTTACCTTCAATATTTCATGCCTATATCTTGTCAATTGCTTACATATGTTTTTGTATAGCTCATGCGCAGGTATATGATCGACTTCTAAGGGCATTGACATGTTTTTTAAGGCACAAAGAATGATTTTCATTAATAAAGAGTCTAGCAAGACATTTAAATTGCGCTTCTCGGGAGGCAACCCGTGTTCCTTTTCTTTTTGCATTTTTATTTTTTGTATTCCCTTTTTCGTTGTTAGGATTTATTTTGCAGATGAAAGAATTTTTGAAGAATCTATAAAGACCTTCCTTGTCAAGTCCAAAAGACTAGCTTGGGGGAGTCCGCGCTCACTAGTAAGCTTCACTCTTCTTTCATTTTTCCTTTTCCCCATTAAGCATCTCATTGCATATTTTGTCTTTGTGCTCACATTGAGGACAATGTGATGTTTAGCTTGGGGGAAGGATTGCATTTTCCCATTTTGCATTGTAGTTTATCATTTTTCAAATTTTGAATAAAAGAAAGAGAAGATTTTTGAGAAAATTTAAAAAATTTCTGAACACAATTGAATGCTTTTCATGCTTTGCTTGCTTGTTTACTATGCTATCATGTTATATTTCCCAAACTTAGAGCTTTCAAAAGATAATGGTTCAATATTTATTGAATTGTGCATACATGGGGAAGTCTTGTACACAGTAGACATGGAATGAATCTATAGATGAGTACGCTTGATCTTGACATTTGGCAAGTTACATATATTGTAAGGTAGAACCTCCTTAGGCTGGTACATCCATACCCAGTTTTATTCAGGTGTGTGTAGTTCTCCTTGTGATGTGTGCCATGTCAAAACGCATAAGTATGGTTCTCATTTCATTTTTATAAGCATTGCATTCATGATTTACTTTGATTTGAAGCCTTTTTCACTTTAATTTGCCCCTCAAAATAAGCCCCTTCATACAAATGCTTCACAAAATAATAGCTACATATAAAAACTTCCTACCTTTTGAGCTAGTAGCTAGACTATGGTGTGTGGGTGCTCTTTTGAGAAGATTTGTTCTTATCTGTCAAAGTGAATTTGGAAGAACGAAAAAAGTTCAAGAAGTGAAGTTTTGTTCAAAAGAAAAGAAAAAAAAAAGAGGAAAGAAAAAAAAAAGAAAAAAAAAAGAGAGAAATCGAAAAAGAAATAAAAAAAAAGAAGAAGTTGTGAGTATCTCCTCAAAATGTTAATTCAATGATTAGAAGGAGTTTACCCTTGTGTTTCGTGTGTAATAAGCCAATTTGTTTCTTTTGGCCTCGTTATCCATCTTTTGGGAATTAATCGAAGGTTTGGATTAAGTATTCATTTATCATTGGTCAGTTGCTAGCTCATTCTAACCTTCATATGACCATAACTATTTGTCCACCTTTCACCCATTCCCCAAAGCCTTCTTCTCATCTTTTCGGCTTCTTTTCTATGTGCATTGTGATCATTGACTTGTGTTTTGAATTGTTTACCATATTAGATTGCGGACACATTTTCATAAGTCGTAGATAGGTGAGTGTCTCAAAAACATTTACACATAAAAAAAATCACCTTTTACATACATTGAGTGTTCGAGTGTACCGTGAGAGTCCATATGTCAATAGATCATGCAAGAGCCGAAAATCTATAGTGAAATTCTTTGTGCTACGCCGTTATGTAAATCTCAGCCATGTTTATGTATCATTCTTGCCCACGTTGTTTTTGGGTTATGATTCAATATGTTTTCAAAGCTTTATGTTGAGATTTGTTTCCTGATGGTGTAGTAACCAACGCTTGCAACCCTTGTCCTGGTATTGTTTGTTATGTTTGCTTGAGGACAAGCAAAGGTTTAGCTTGGGGGAGTTTGATAAGTGAATATTTGTATGGTTTTAGCCCCCAATTTAGCTCGGTTTTGTATGTCATTTGTGCTTTGTTAAGCCACTTTAGGAGCTAATATCGTCTTCTAGGCGAATTCCTGTGTTCTAACCTGTTTTGTAGGGAAAGAGACGATTCTACGCCCTTTTTATAAATTCCCGAGCATTTGCCTAGAACCCGACGATTTGAAGAAGCAAGCTTGACCAAGTGAAAGGCATTTCAAGAAGGTTCACTAATTCGAAAGAGAGAAGCAAAGACAGTTTCGTAGTTGTCGGAAGATCAATCAGTTAGGCGAAAGAAATCATCGCTTTACATCAAACCCTATCAACAAACCCGACTCAAGAGGTCAAGGGGGATGTTGGAAGTCAAGTCAAAGCAAAGGAAGATGAAACGTTAGTCAAGATGACAACTTACCCGATCGGGTAAGTGTGTACCCGATCGGGTATGTGTGCTGCTTCGAGGATGACGGCTACAACTTCCTACTTTTGTCCTATGTGTTTAATGCCCGACCTCTTTTCCACGAAACCCTAATACTATAAATAGATGCTCTAGCCCTTCATATCATATCATCTCATCTCACACAATCTCTTCACACAACATCTCTTTTCTTCTTTCTTTAGATTAGTTTAGTTTCTTCTTTCTTAGTTTAGTTTAGTTTTAGTTTTCTCTAGTTTAGTTTAGTCTAGTTCTAAGTTTTCTTCAATTGTAGTTGTTCTAGTTGTAATTGGACTTCAAGTTTCCGGGTTTGCATTTCCTATTCAAGTTCTTGTTCCATTTCAATCTTTGCTCATCCTTTTCGGTAATCTTTATTCTCGTCTTTACATTATAGTTTCATTTTCTTTTAGTATTTCCTTTATCATGTTTATCATTCTTAGTTTTATAATCTTAGTTTCCTTTTCATTGTCAATCATGCATAAGTAGTCACCCTTATAGGGTGTAGGATAGCCATATTAGATTAATTAAAAGATGTTAATTGGATAAAAGAAATTGTGCCTTTAAAACGTTGTGTCTATGCATGTTTGGATTGTAACAATAGTTATCGATTTTTGGCCAAAATCATTTGACTAGTATGTAATTCTTTTCCAAGGTAGACATACGAGAATTGAATAGACAAAGCATGACATGGTAGATTAAGACCTAGTAAATCGCATAAAAAGCCTGCTAGACCATCTGATCTATGATTGTAATGAACACATCATTCTTACGAACTCGCAATGAATTATTTGCATATCCTTAATCCAATTTCATCAATATGTTAATCTACATGTGTGAACCTACTTCCCTAGATTCTTTTCTTTATTGAATTGTTATTATTTAGTAATTAGTGACAAACATTTGCCAATCGTCCAAGGTAGAGTTCTTACCACAACTATTCACAAGTATCTCCTGTCTCCCCGAGATCGACCCCTTACTTCCCTAACTGCATTGATTTGTTGTTAGCCTAGTCTGGGTAATTTATCTTTGATTAGGGTACGCGACAACCCTATCAGGTTACCTTTTGTTGCTTTTGAAAACTCAGCTGTTTGAACTTGATCTGCCTTGGACTGAACGTGGGTGTGTTTGTTGGTTGTTGTCTGAACTGGATTGTCAAATGAGGTTGATCCCCTAGCTCCTGCTTCATCCTCTCCAGGTTGGAAAGATTTGAGCATCAAATCCCCAGGGTTATCTTCTTCACTGTCATAGTAAGGGCTAAGGTCTTTTATGTTAAATGTACCATGAACTCCATACTCTCCTGGCAAATCTACCTTTTAAGCATTTGCTCCCACCTTCTCTATGATTTCAAAGGGTCCTTCTGCTCTAGGCATAAGTTTTTTCTTTCTTTTGCTTGGGAACCTTTCTTTTCTGAGGTGCAACCACACCAGATCACCTGCCTGAAACTCCTTCTTTCCTCTTGGCACCTTGGCTTTGATTTTGTATTGCTCATTAGTCTTCTCTATGTTTCTCTTAACCTGCTCATGCAACCTGAGCATCTGTTCTACTCTCTTCTTGGCATCATAGTTAAGTATTTCTTTAGGCACATTAGACAATTCTATGGGCATGAGTGGGTTGCTGCCATAGACCACCTCAAAGGGACTGTGGCCAGTACTTGATGAAGGGGCCCTGTTGAAGGCAAATTCTACTTGGGCTAGCTTTAGATCCCAGTCCCCTAGTGACTTCTTCACAATGCACCTTAGTATTCTCCCCAGGGTTTTGTTGGTGATTTCTGTTTGTCCATCTGTTTGAGGGTGGTGGGATGTGCTGAAGAGCAACCTAGTGTTTAGGAGCTTCCACAGGGTCTTCCAGAAATAGCTCATAAACTTTGTATCCCTGTCTGAAACAATTGATCTAGGCACCCCATGTAGTTTGACTACTTCTTTGAAGTAAAGCTCAGCAACCCCTGATGCATCCTCAGTCTTCCTACATGGCACAAAGTGAGCCATTTTGCTGAATCTATCAACCACAACCATGATGGAATCCTTTCCCCTAGGATTCATGGGTAGAGCCACAATGAAATCCATGCTGATGTCTTCCCAAGGCTTGTCAGGCACAGGCAGTGGGGTGTAAGGCCCTGCTTGGAAGGAACTCTTTGCCTTTTGGCAGGTGGAACATCTCCTAAGGACAACCTGAACATCTCCTTCCATCCTGGGCCAATAGAACTGATCTTGCAGGATATCTAAGGTCTTCTGCACCCCAAAATGTCCTGCTAGCCCATTAGAGTGGACTTCCCTCACCAATAGGTCCCTGTATGAGCCTCTAGGGACACACAATTTGTTCCCCTTAAACATATAACCTTCCTGCAGCTGATACTTGGTTTCTTTTACACTAGGATTGTTCTGTAGGGCTAACCAATCCTCCATGAAATCAGGATCATCCTGGTACAGCTCCTTCATAAATTCAAAGCCTAGCACCCTTTGTTGAATTGTCACCAGCATGGAATGCCTTCTAGATAGGGCATCTGCTACAACATTTGACTTTCCTTCTTTGTATTTGCTTGAGAAATTAAAGGAGTGGAGGTACTCAACCCATTTTGCATGTCTGGTACTAAGCTTGTGCTAGCCATTTATGTATTTCAGGGCCTCATGGTCAGAGTGAAGTACAAAAGGTTTGGGTTTGAGATAGTGGCTCCAGTACATGAGGGCTCTCACCAAGGCATAAAACTCCTTGTCATATATGGATTAATTGAGCTTAGCCCCATTGAGCTTCTCACTGAAAAAAGCCACAGGATTCCTTCCTTGGATGAGTACTGCTCCAATCCCTACCCCACTTCCATCACACTCTACTTCAAATAGCTGATCAAAATCAGGTAGAGCTAGTATAGGTGCCTCACAATGCTTCTTCTTGATGAGCTCAAAGGCTGCTTGTGCCTGTTAAGTCCACTTGAACTCACCCTTCTTCATCCCTTCTGTTACAGGCACCATGATAGTGCTGAATCCCTGTATGAACCTCCTATAGAAGGAGGCTAGGCCATGAAAACCCTTAACCTGAGTGTTGTTCTTGGGAGTAGGCCAAGACTTGATGGCTGCAATCTTCTCCTGATCCACAGATATTCCCTTGGCAGAGATGACATACCCCAAGAATTTAACCTCCTCAGCCATGAAAGTACACTTCTCCATTTTCCCAAATAACTTATGCTCTCTCAGTTTCAGAAATAACAACTTTAGATGGTTCAGATGTTCAGATTTGCCCTTGCTATAGACCAGGATATCATCAAAGTACACCACAATGAACTGACCTATGAAAGGCCTCAAGACTTCAGTCATAAGTCTCATGAATGTACTAGGGGCATTGGAGAGATCAAATGGCATCACCAGCCATTCATAAAGCCCATGCTTGGTTTTAAATGCAGTTTTCCATTCATCCCCATCCCTGATTCTTACCTGGTGGTAGCCTTGCCTAAGATCTATTTTGGAGAATAGACTGGATCCACTTAACTCATCCAACATGTCATCCAGTCTTGGGATGGGGAACCTATACTTGACAGTGATATTGTTAATGGCCCTGCTGTCAATACACATTCTCCATGAACCATCCTTCTTAGGGACCAGGATAGCAGGCACTGCACAAGGACTCAAGGATTCCCTGACAAATCCCTTTGACATTAGCTCCTCTACCTGCCTCTGCAACTCTTGGCTGGACTTGGGATCACTCCTGTATGCTGGCCTATTAGGTAGCATGGCACCTGGAATGAGGTCTATCTGGTGCTCTATGCCCCTTAGGGGAGGAAGTCCTGATAGTAGTTCTTCTGGAAATACATCCTCATGCTCATTGATCAGCTCCTTTACCTCTGGGGGAACCTCAACTGGCTCCTCAACCTGTTTGGACAAGAGAAAATACACAGGTTGTTCTTGTTCCAGTTCCTTGAGCATGGCTGCCTCTGTGAGGAAAAGAACCTCCTTGGATCCACTGGTACTAGGGCTACCATAGTCCCTAGTGTTTGGAGGCAAAGGTGTAAGGACTATCCTTTGATTCCCATGTCTAAAAGTGTACACATTGCTCTTCCCTTTATGCAGGGCATCTTTATCAAACTCCCATGGTCTGCCTAGCAGTAAATGGCATGCATCCATAGGCACTACATCACAAGTCACCTCATCCTTGTAGGTGTCTCCAATAGAGAAGGATACTAAACATTGTTGATCAACCCTTACTTTAGCACCCTTGTTCAACCATCTGAGTTTGTAAGGATAGGGGTGGGGTTTGGTCTCCAAGCCAAGCTTGTTAACCAGGGTAACTGAGGCTACATTGGTACAACTCCCCCCATCTATGATCACATTGCAAACCCTCCCTTGAATAGTACACATGCTCCTAAAGATTAGAGATCTCTGGTCTTCTTCGAGAGGTTGATGCTGAGAATGCATAACCCTCCAAAGAACAAGGTTGTGACCATTGTCTGGTAGGGCTACTACCAAAGGGGCATCACTTTCCTCTTCCTGTTCTCGTGTTCCCTCCTCCTGCTCATACTCAATGAGCCCTTCCTTCTCCTATTCCATGACTTCCACTGCTGTCAAGGCTCTTCTTGAGGGACAATCTCTCTTAAAGTGGCCATAACCTTGACATTGATAACATTTTCTCTTCTCTTCTGAAGGAGTGAGGGTAGGTTGCTGACTTACAGGTGCCTTACCCTTGTCTAAGAGGTTCCTATTAACAGTTATAGGAGTCCTAGGACCTTCCCCAATTCTGACCCCATCATATGGTTTAGTTATCGCAGGTTTGGTGAAAGATTTGGTTGTTTCTTTCCCCATTTTCTCAACCCTAAGGGATAGGTTAACCACATCCTCAAAGGACCATAGGGGCTGCATCCTAACCTTGTTAGCAATGCCTAGGCTTAGACCTTCTAGGAATCTAGCAATCCTTTGTTCAGGTTTCTCAGTGATGTCACATTGAAGGGTAAGCTGCTCAAACTCTCTCAGATATGACTCAACAGATTTTTCATTTTGTTTTAGTTTAGACAGCTTGATGAACAAATCCTGAGTATAATCCTTAGCAACAAACTTGTTCAACATTTTTTTCTTCAACTTAGACCAGGATTTGATGGGTTCCTTATCCTCCCTAGCCCTTAGACTCTTCATGGTTTCATACCACAGGGAAGCATACCCTTTCAAATTCAGAATAGCTACTTTAAAGGCTTTAGCATCATTGTATCCTTTGTATTCAAAGACTCTCTCTATATCCCTAAGCCATTCTAACAAATCATCAGGATTTAAGCTACCAGAAAACTCAGGAATGTCTACCTTGAGGTGTTTATCAGTGAGGCCATGCCCTGAAGCTCTGCTCCTTGCGGATTCATCTGAGTCTGAAGGTTCCTCCTCTTCAGGTGGTCTGACCCTGCCTCCCGGTGGACCTAGGCCTCTCCCACGACCTCTGCCTCTTCCTCCAGCAAACAATTGGTTGCCTATCACCTGATCCAAGGCTCTGGTTAGGGTGGTTATAACCCCAGCCAGGTCCTCCATCCTTGCTTCTACTCCTGCCAATCTCTCTTCACTTATTGGGCTATTTTTGTAGTTTTGATTGTAGTTTGGTTAAATGAACTCACAGTAGAAATAAACCTAAGCTCTGATGACCAATTTAAAACACCAAACTAGGGGCTGAGACAAGAATAGAAGACATACAACACAAAGCAAGAACAAGATAGATAAATCCTGTATTCAGAGCTACCAAGACAAGCACACGTAGCTCTAAATGCAGTGAATCCCAAGCTAAACTCACTCACTAAGACAAGCACAAGTGAATGACTCTAACTGAGGCCAACAAACTAAGACTAGCACAAGTTTTGTTGAGGATTTTTGAGCTAACCAAGGCTGGCACAGGCTAACACAGAAAGAGTAAAACTCTGGTTTTTCATTCAGCATTCTGAGTTTCTTACAAGGCAAAAGGCTCTTTATATAGAGCATTACAAAAGATCTTCACCATACAACATAATACTACATCTAAGGGCTTAAAATGACCCTTGAAATGACAACAAATCAGATACAAAAGTCTACTAATAAGACGAGCAAAAACAGACTGCAACTACTTCAGAAAAAGCAACTGAAAAGTAAGCTTGTCCCTTTTCCTGAAATGGTATTGTTTGAGCAGTTTTCTTTGGGGTTGTTTTGGCTGTCTGGTGCTTCAAATGGAACCTTGAGAGGGACTTCTAAGGTCCTTCCAACGTCCTTATTAAGACTACTAAAGGTCACACAAAAGTAAGATGCGTTTGTTCATCCATTGGTCTTGAAACTTGCCTGGCTCTCAAAGTGACTGGTTAACTTGTGGGTTGTTTTTCTTGAACTTCCAAGGACAATTTGGAAAACTTATCCTGGACTTTTTTGTAGCTAAGGACCTAAACTAGATGGGAAAAGAAGTTGGAGCCCTTGCTTGGACAATTTCTGTAGGATATGTGACCTGGAACTGGTACTGATGTCTGTGGGATTCCTCTGGCTGTTGCTGACTTGGGACCTTGTTACTCTGGTTGGCATGGCTTGTGTTGATGTTGTTGTTGCTTTATCATGAGCCTTTGAGGGTGGCATGGCTTGACTGTGTGTTGCTTGGACATGGTTACCTTTTGTTGCTTTTGAAAACTCAGTTGTTTGAACTTGATCTGCCGTGGACTCAACATGGGTGTGTTTGTTGGTTGTTGTCTGAAGTAGATTGTCAAATGAGGGTGCTCCCCTAGCTCCTGCTTCAAGATCTATTTAGTTTAAGAGTAAACTAAATGTATAATGATATTAGAAGTGTCTAATATTGAGTTTAAGAAACAAACACCTAGGCGGTCCACCGGCTGCCGGGTAGCCGGCTGGGATACTTTCATTCTATAAATTTGCCAATTCGAAGAAGGAGGTGCCGAGCCAGTATGATGATCGGCCGCCGGCACACCGGCTCTGACCCCCTCTTTTG